>CAEFZX010005156.1:0-209735 GCA_903066825.1 Alfaro cultratus | reverse complement strand
CTGAGGGTGGCCAATATGCTGAAGTGGCTCTTGGTGAAAATGAGTTTGACACCCCTGCTCTAGACATTAAAATGATTGTTGTCCAGGGATTACCTGAGCGGAAGATAACATGGGAAGTTACCTCCAATCATCTCTTTTTGTAGAATCCCAGTTGTGTTCGTATTATTCCTGACGAGGGAAAACAAGGCCCACTCTGCCGTCGTCCCGCTGGAACAAATTTTCTAGTTCGACGTTTAAAAGCTTGGCTCCCTCAAGTCGCCGCCGTGGCAGCCGGCTGTTACCAGCTCATGGTGAAGGTGTCGATGCTGGGTAAGCTGGAACGCTGATTGAGTGGCAGACTGATTGATTGTAATTTATGGGTTAGCCTGCTGTTTTTCAGGTCCAGAGTCTGCAATGGCTGATGCCTCATTTGTAAAAATTACAGCCTGTGTCAGGTAAAATTATGTTGCATTTCAGCTGAGCAACTGTTGCCAGCTTATATCATTTATGGCATCACTGATCACACTCCACTGCTTCGTACGCTGCAGTGATCCAACAGCGTGCCTGTTCGCATTCAACCGATTTTAAGATCTGCTTGATAAACTTTAATAGGACGTTGGCAAACATAATGCAGTTCACTGACATAAGAGCTAGCTAAGCAACAAGGTAAAAATCTGGGAATGTAGTTAAAGATTTCAGTGTCACATCATTTCCTACATTTTCAAATATTTACTGTAAAGGGCTATATTATGTGAAATTGACATTTTTGAGCTTCACGTAATGTTATAATTGTATTTCCTCGTCAAAAATCACCTAAAGTGTTGCCTCGATTTTTTTTCATGCATGTTTGAGAAATCCTCAACTCTCCTGTGGCTGCCTTCCCCCACTCGAGTTTTTAAAGAGAAAATTTCAAGGTGTTAAATTACTAAGTCAAATTTCTTTTAATTCATATTTAATATACATATAGTATTTTTGTAACAACTGAACATAACATAGTTACTTGATCATGTTGTCATGATATGGCTGCAAATGGCCTGGAAAATACATAATTAACTACTGCCTCTTTAAATTTCAATCCAAATTCTGCAAAATTAAAGAAAGGACTAAAAAAATAATAATCATGCAGAAGCTACCAAAGCAAATCATTTATTCACCATTGGACAATTTCTGGACTTTTCTGAACTATTCATCAAAAATGGTGTGGATTGTTTTGGTTTGTGTTTGAACTAGGCCATGTTGCTGAATTGCTCAGGTTTAAGAAGAATCTGAGCACATGGAGAAGTTCATAATGTGAACAATCAGTTAATACACTTTTTTTTTTCCTTCTCTTGCTGCAAACTAGCAGTTTGCATCTGGGTTGCTAATTAGCTTTTCACAGCAAATGATAAGAAACAGCAGATTTTATTTCTGGACAGGTTGGTAGTGGCTCCACATCTGTTGCTTCTTTTACCATTTCAGACTGCTGGTCTGCTATCCCTAACTCCCAATTAAGGTATGATCCAGCATGCAGACAGCACATTGCTTAGCCGTACTCCTTTTGAATTTTCTAATAAAAATGGACTCTTCTTGCCTGCTCTGTTTGCCTGCACCTTTGAGAAATATTCTTACTGATGATCAGGATGATCTTTTATAAATCTGTGATATATCTCCACACCTTCATGATTACAGGATCATCCATAGCAGCAGTAAATATAACAGTTTGATCACCAGATCAGCTTGACAGCTGTTTTATAGCTGCTTAAAAATATATAGGAGCAGGGACAAAGGCTTTTTTTCCTCATTATATGAGTTTGATATGCTTTTTAATCTCTAAAGTATTTTTACTGTGTCAATTATTTTACTGTCGGTGTCCACTCTGAAATTATGTTTTAATAACCACAGGGATATTAAAACATAGAGTGCAAGGAAGTATGCCTTTGTGGTTATTTCAACATTTGCAATGTCATGTAGGTTCAACCTGAGGGAAAAAAAAAACACATCACATTGAATAAGATAAAAGAAGATGTCTATGCTGTGTAAAGTATCATCTTTGATTTCATATTTTTCTTCCACTATTGTACATGTTGACATTCTATGTCACAGCTTTTTTTTTTTTTTTTAAAAGGTACAGATATTCTACTGTAGGAATATAGGACCAGACTTGAATGCATCATAGAGTTAAAATGATCATAAACAGCTTTTTAGAAATGCAGCTGGTGGAGAAACCCCCAGGGGGAAACCTCAGCTGGCCAGTGCATTAGCTACGATGGGCTCGACCCATTTCAGATATGTTCTGTGTTCTCTAAAATGTAATGTCAAAGCACAGAGCAATTTAACCAAAACTTTCCACTATGGTATTCCTAATCATGTGCTTTGTAAAACTTGTAATCTTTAACTGAACTCACACTGAGGGTGGTGCAGAAAGTAAGAGGTCTTTCCCAAAGAACCTACCGGGAAGTTGCATCAGAGACCATGGACACCAAGGTGCCTCTGTTCATTCTTCTGGAGACCATAACCAGGAATCATAATCTTCAGCTTCCTATTTCATTCATGCAGTATTTAGTGTGGGAGCATGGTGCACAGCAACAGTAAAAATGCACACAAATCTCTTGATTTGGTTTGTGGGGGTTTGTCCGGTTGTTAATGGAGTGCCGGTTTGAAACCCTGCTCCTTAAATCACTTCACCGTTGTGTCTTTGGGCAAGACAATTCTCCTGCATTGCATTCTGGTCTGAGGATCTGGTGGTAACAGGTCAGCTACTGTCACCTGTATCCTATTGTTTTTCTTCCTACTTAAGATCCATTTTCCCTGTAGTAGCTGCTATTTTGTTTCAACTAATGTGAAGATCTCAGCATATTGTTATCCTAGTTGTCTGCCTTGTTTGGTCCTCCTTTGATTATCTGATTCCTGGTTTGACCCTGGCCTGCCTGTCTTGGATTACTTCTACTGTTTTTTGGACAGTGGATGTTTGGACCCCATCCAGCTTTGACTTGGCTTCACTCATAGAGAATGTTTCTCAAAATTAATTGTGTCAAACTGTTTCCTGAGTCTGAGTTGTGTGTTTGGATTCAAAGTCTGACTAACCTGCCAGGTGCCACGGACTGAATGTAGCTTACCACTCTCACCATTTAAATATGTGGATCAGTGGATGAATGACTCATTGTAGTGTAAAGCACTTTGAAGTCCTTGGACACTTTACCATATGTTCCAGCCCTATTCTATGTGGAGTTCTTTAACACTGACTTTGTCATAGAGTAGGGGTTTAGGCATCAATAGAATTTTGAATTTGAATTTGCATTTGTGGGAAGAGTCAGACTTAGAGTGGTTAAATGATCTCAATGAAGAGGCAAGAAGAAGCAAACCTTGATTAGATTATGTAGACAGATGACAAGGTTACCCTTCTGAAGCCAGGTCTGATGGGTAGAGCTTGGGTTTTATATGTTGAAGGAACTGGACATGGCAGGGTTGTGGTTTACACAAATTTTCATTGTCTTAAGGAGGACAGGGACAGCACCTCTGGAGAGGAGACCCGGGTGGTCGGCCCAGTTTTTATAAAACAGAAAAGGAGTCTGTTCCAACCTTAAAGGGGTCACATTGCTCAGTTGCCCTGGCTAAACCTTACCTAGGGCATTGAAATAAAAGCTCTGACCTACTGCCAAGCCCCAGACTCAGGAGGAGCAGTAGGGCTTTCATCGTGGCTTGGGAAAAGTGGAGTTTATCTTTTAATTTGCAGAATTGCTGAGTGGCCATGGGAATATACTTATCCTGTCCACCTGGATTTTGTGGATCTGGAGAAGGCTTACAGCCATGTCTTCTGAGGATTGTTTTTTCTGCAAAACATATTACCTTTGAGCCTTTTAACATGTATCTAGTCCATGCTGGGCCAAGGCATAAACAGTTTCTCTGCACAAAATTGAACTTGTTTCCCGACTGGGATTGAACTAACCAGGACTGCCACTTTTCACCAATCCTGTCTGTGGGGTACAGGTTCTCAATAGCAGAGAAGAAAGAGGTGGTTTGAGCCCCCAGAGTCTCATCTTAATGATTTCCAGACAATATAATTTTGTTGGTGTCTGTTGTCTTTTAGTGAGCACTTAAATGAACATTCATACACATATTGTCTGTCATAGTCAATGGTTAACATGATTATTACAACCATAATTACATTATGTTATTTTCTACCTAATAACAAATAAAATACATGTAAGGTTTCACCTTTACTCTAGCCAGGTGAATGCCATCACCTGGCTGAGACAATATACCTTAACTTTACCTCATCTTAACACTCTGAAAGCTGCTGCTCAGAAAATACCATTAGTATTGATTTTGGCTGCTGGTCCTTTTACAGTTTACATCTCATGGTATTGTCACTGTGTTCAGGCATCTTCATGTTTCTCTGCCCCTTTATGTCGCCCCGGTGGGCATTGTTGAATACAGAGCTGAGCAGATTCATCCTGTAAACAGAGCATCAAGGTCACCGTCAACTGAGGGAAATGTGTCCTGATAAAGCTCCTACAGCTCAAGCTAAGGCTGTAATGCAGACCACATAAGGAAACAGTCTGACATTAGAAAGCTGTAAAAAAATATCCCTGCAACATCAATCAACAGACGGGATTGAAGGAAATCATCAATTTTGAATTACATAATTACAGAGGACTGAGAAAGGTAAAAAACAAAAGTATACACAGGCACATCTTAAACAATTTCATGTTTGTGCCTCATTTCTGAAGGAACTCATATACTATGTATGTCATGCCTTTTAATTTGAGGATTATGGCTTACAGTCTCTTAGAAAATTACAATAATAGATAAGATAAATAAAACAACTAGGTATTTTTTAACATAAATGTCAGGATATTCATTTCTACATTAATTAGCCTTTGGTAGCTTTGCCAGTTTCGGTCAGCACTAAGTCCTGCTGGTAAATGAAATCAGCCAGGGGTTGTCAGCAGAAGAAAATACTCTAAAGTTTCCTGTAGCTGGTTGTGTTGACGGTGAACTTCCAAACACATGACAGACTTTAAGCAAAGTGACCTCTGTAGTTCTCCACTCTTCCCTCAGACTCTGGCACATTGCTTTCCACATGAAATGCAAACCTTAGATTCATCTGAAAGGGAGTCTTTAAAGCACCAAGCAATGAATACTTCTTTTCTCTTCTTAGTGAAGGTAAGATGTTCTCTGATTCCATAGTAGCTTGACTTGATGCAACTTTTGTAGAATTTGAACTTTTTACAAGGGTTAAAACTTTGGAGATGTAACTTTACATTGTAATATACATTGTTCTGAAATGTTTTGGAGTCAAGAAGAAAAAGTTAATCTCAGCATCTTTTGCTTTAAGTAAAGTCAATACTAACATTGGCTGCTGCCTGTTTACCTTCAGTGGTACTCTAATCGCTCCTTGGAGCTGAAAAATCCATATGGATTTGCATTTTAGTCATTTCTTTCTGCCGTTTCATTTTGACAGACAAGACATTGATTAAGATATTCATGCTGATGCTCTGCAGCAATTAGTACATGACCTATTCTGTTAAATAGTTACCTTTTCGAACCACAAGGGAGTTTTACTGTTCAGCACAGCAATAATTTTGCTGCTCAGCACAGAAACTTTTGTCGTTTTTGCTGGCAAAAACGACAAAAAAGATAACAGGAAGTGGTAGGAGGATGATAGCCGTACCATATTTTTTATTACATGAACAAGCATATTCACTTGTGATTTTAACAACAGCACAATTGAAAAATTGTGTTTCTTCAACATTAGTGAAATATTGACAAAGTTTTGCAAATGGAAGTGCAGCTGTCGACTGTAAAACACAAATATATGTATACAGATAATGGCTAACAGGTTGATGTTACTGCAGAGACAGTGTCATGTCCTTCATTAAACCATCTGCTCTTCACAAGCTCCTCTAATTTAATATTTTGCTTTTTCTTCTCTTTAATTCTCTGTCTGTTTAGACAAAAAGCTGGGAAGGAAGAATAAAAGTCTTCAAAAGGAATAAATCAGTATTAAACCTCCTCCAACATATTGCTGCCTTGTGTGGTGTAATTCTAGAGGTAACACAGGAGCAATGCTGAATTTTAATCATTAGATTTTTTTTAAAAAAAGTGTCTTTGATTCAAATGAAAGTTTAATTTCCTGTTTGGTTTTACTGGCAGAACATTACTCTCCATTTAGGCCCAGCAGTGAAACAGTAGCGATTAAAATACGTACTGTGACAAAGCCTTACATCTATTTCCTATAATAGCCTGTGTAGAGAAAGCGAGAAGGGGAGAGTTTCTCTCTGATGGAAACCATAGCATGTAGGACACAGAGGTCAGAGCCAGATGATATTTTGCCCTGCTGTTCTGTCGCCAGATGAAACAGCAAGGATGATTTATGGAGGCTGCTGTACAGCAGGCAGCGCAGAGAACAATGTTTTCACTGGCCCCAGCAGACACAGGCAAAATTGGGTTACTTGCAAAATGTAAAGACTCTGTCTAAGACTAACAAATTTAATCATGGTCATCCTCCCCTGCATGTTGTTTTTCATCTGGTTGGATTACAGAGGTTTCTGCTCTCTCATTGTGTCTCTTTGGCAAACACACAAGTCGTTCTGGTCAAATCGCTACAGCACAGCACTGGGGGATCTGTAGGAAGTAGGAAAACTCTGATTACATATCAAAGCAAACACACACCAGGTTTTAACAATCCTTTTCAGAAAAAAAGAATAGATTTCTTTGCACATGCTGTTGCAGGAATAGCATGTTAATTGAACTGTCAGTCATAATGTTAAGGCCTGAGCTTTGTGGATAATCTAACCTGGCAGTCCTGCAAAAGAGAAAACAAAGCTAAACATCGATGTCACTGAAGACTGAAGCTGCTATAACCTCTGTCAGGATATTTCTGACTGATTACAGGAGCTGCCAAATGAATGAAGAGGAATGTTAAGAGCATCTTATTTCTTCTCAAATTCAGATTTGAAACTGTACAACTTGGATCAAATGTTTAGGTTTTTCCTCCACAAGATTCTTGCAATAGTTTGATGGAACTTTTCCTCCTGACAGAACTGGATCAGGTTTGTATGTCTCCTTGCTTACACTAACACCTTTTCAGGTCTGACCACAAATTTTCTTTAGGACTGAGATCAAGACTTTGTGATGGTCATTCCAAAATCTGACTTTGTTTCCTGTTTGCCAGTTTGTTATTAATCATTGTTTAGAAAGATACTTCCCCATATCTTCAGATCGCCCCTCAAATCTTTCACACAATGTTCTTTCATTGTGATTTCTGGAGTAACTTTTCAGTTCATGTTGATACAGTATAGTAGGTGTTTTCCACTACTATACTGTAACTGCATAATTTGACATTTTGAAAATAAATTTGCCTCATGGAGACAATCCAATTTAGGCAAACCTTGTCTTTTGATAAAAAGTTTTGTCACTAGTATAAAGTGGTCTTTTGTCCATTTCAAAATTGGATTATTTTCCAAAGCTGCCATGGAAACACTTTTTCTGCATCAGACGAGTCACATGATCAACAACCAGATGTTACTATTGGCGCAAACCATGAAGAAGAAGGCAACAGGAAGTAGATGGAGCAGTATTTTTAATGACGTATCATGTGAACAAACTAAGTCGTGTGATTTTAAATGTGTCTTTTCTTAATGGGAACGCCACAAAAGCGTAATTGTGCTTTTTGATTTAGGAGAATAGTGATAAAGTCATAAGTCAAAAACAAAAAACTGGTTATAATTTTTACACAGTGGATTAAATGTCTGGTCTTAACTGAGCACTTACAGTAAGCAGGACTATAAAGATGTATGTTTTGCCATCTTTGAAAAAAAAAAACATTTCCCCCTCTCTGCCACCAACGAAATGGAATTAAACATAAGCAGAAAATCCTCTTTCTTACCTTGAAAGCCGGTTTTGGAATTTGGCTTCAGGGATTTCCTCCCATTCAGTCTCAAGAGTATTAAAAGAGCTGCAACATGATATTGGTAGATAAAGCTGCACTGCAAACCTGATAACCACTACAGCTATTTCATTACTTTAGTTGAGCCAATTTATGTCTTGCTGAAAGTTGGAACGTTTGGCTGGAAACCACAGTTGTTAAAATTTGCTTCAATGTATTTGATTAAATTGGTCAATGACAATAAAACAACAGAAAAGTAAGAGAGTTTAAGTAGAGATTCACCAACAAGGGTTTTCTAGTAAAGCCATCCATCCATCCATCCATCCATCCATCCATCCATCCATCCATCCATCCATCCACGCTTATCTGAGTTCAGGTTTTGAAACCAAGAGGACAGAAACCAGACGTTGCTCCTCACTCAGACTTTCTCCAGCTCTTTCTGGGTGACATTCTCCAACAGTTGTGTACCCCCCTCCCCGAATTTGTTACGGCTCTCCTTTATGAGCAACATTCAAGGAAAATCCCCCCAAAAGATCAAATATCAATATCAAATAACTAAACTACCGTAGCTAACTCCTCTCGATGTGGGTTTGTCTACTTTAAGTGATGACTGAAGCTCATTCCAGGATCTTGTCCTTCCATCAGTGATGGCTTTATTTTGATGGTGTTTTGTTCAACTATGGCAAATTCCATTTTCAGTTCTTGCTGTTCAGTAAATAGTTATGCTGTCGTTATTTTCCAGGTGCCTGGCAGATTGATATTCAAGCAGTATATTTAATATATATGCTCCCTAAAAATGGCTTACTAGTTTTTATTTTTGCTAAGGTACAGTTATCCAGCCCAGGATAAATATGGCACAATCACAATTTTATTGTTTTCCTTTTAATCAGTTACAGAGCTACATTGTTAAACATCTATGCCTGTCACCTGGAGCCCAACACACATCCATAGACTTTGAATTTATTCATGGCAAGACAATCATTTTTAGAAAATGTGTGGAGTCAGATGCAATGATGGGGAATTTAGAATTTGAGCTAGAATAAATCCTTTGCTGCCATCACCTCTTAACTCCTCATTTACATGGACAAGTCATAAAAAAAAAAACCAAAAAAAAAAAATCTCAGGTTACCGCAGGCCTGCAGCTGATAAGAAAAAACTATCAAGGAAGTTACACTGAAGACAATATTTTCCCGATGAAAAAAGGTTGAGGGGGATTTGTGCTTTCTGCAGGTCATTATTACCTCCTCACCGCTTACCTGCTCATATATTGACTGTGGAGATTTCATATTCATCTGTTCAGGGTTCAGCTACCCAGGGAAGGAAATGCAATCAACTGACTTTGCTGCTGAGGTTTCTGCTTGCATTTTAATTTGTGTTTGAGCGCCTCGGTGGCGCTTCCCGCTGCAGCGCTGTCACTGTGGGCCTTTGTGCTGCATTTGAGATGCAAAGAAACAAGCGAACACTTCTATTTTAAACCAAAGTCCACGCACAACCTTTATCTCTGCCCCCTCCAATTTGGCGCGTTACCTTGTCACCATGGCGATCAATATGCCTGGGTAATGGCTGCCTGGAGAGCAGCACCTCCTGAATGACAGTTCTGGGAGCAGGGCTGAGTGATGGAGCATTGTTGCCAGCTTAATTAACTTCCAGTTGAGTCTTCAGCGAATGCATTCAGCACCCCACCCAACATCTTCCTCACTGCATCATTCCTCTTTCAATCCCCACCTCTACCCCGTTACCCTAAGCATAAACAACATGCCAATTAAAAAGGATGCTTGCACATTCAAGCCATTGTTGTTTACACACAAGTTTCGTAATACATATTCATTCTGTTGTTATAAGATTTTTGTGCAGGATAATCTATTATAGATCAAACAATGTTTATCCACTGAAAGAAAGTTTCCCTTGTGTCCTAAAGAGATTTTTTACACACACACACACGCCTTGTTTATACAGAAGCCCAGCGATGCCAGAAGAGACTGTATAGAGACATCTATTGCGCTTCAGTAGCTGCAAATTACCATTAAAGATTTCAATTTTCCCCCTGTCACTTCAGTTTTAAGTCAAAAGCTAATTTGCTTGCCTCGTGGCAAAGGAGATCAATAGATTGATTCGAGAGAATGAAGGTAAGGTCGGGGTAATGTTGAAGAAAGGGTTTTCAGGACCGTTTCATGGAATAAAAGATGAACCATGGGAAAGGTACTCTTCACAGTTCAGCTGTTTAACGTGGATCCTTGAGAGCACAGAGCCCAACAGATGGACTGAGCTCATATAGTGCTTTGCTACTCATACTGATCATTCATTATAACTCTTTATATCATTAAAATTAAATACATTTTTGTAGATGTTTATATAGAAACATAAGATATTTACAGATATTGCACGATAGTGTGCATCACTAGTGACCATCCTGTGGGAAACGTCTAACAGAAACAGAACAATTAAAAGCACATTTTTGCTTTTTACACAGTTTTACATTATTATCCAACAGTCACTATGAGTGGAAGTGATTCATATGTTCCATCCTCATATTTCATACAGGAAGATCAACAATGGTGCACTTCCTCCAACATTCATTAGGAAATGATTGCTGGCTTCTCAGTACATAATCTTTCAATACTTCAGTTTAATGGATCATAAAATAATGTTTGTATAAACCATTAGGACATTTTTGAAAAGTGAAAGTCTGTTATGATTGACACATTTTGGATTAACCAGTAGCTTTAGCCTAAGACCAACCATATGCCATGTCAGCACATAAAGACCAAATTAAAAACTCATTACATGGATGGCAATCATTTTAAGCAGGGATAGTCATTCAACAACAGTAATTATGGACCTATTGATATTATTCTGTTCACAATTTTTAGCTTGAATTTAATGTCAATTTAATTTGCATTTTATTCAGAAAGGATTGAATAGGAACAATGTTACGTTGTTTTGTTGTTTTACAATTAAACATTTGAGGAAATCAGATAAATATATATATAAAAAAATAGTTTTTATTTTAAGACAAGTCTTAAATGAATCATCAAAGGTATAAATATACTAGTCAGCTTTTTGGCGTATTAAAAGTATACCGATTTTTTTTTACTTTACAGATGCTGCTAGTAATAGAAACCAAGCTCATATAAATTAGCAATTGGTGAGCTAACACTATGTTTTGTGGGATGCTTTTCCACCTGACTTAAAAGGCTCAGCTGAGGAGCTTCACAAGAATTACACAAATCTTTTTATTTTCCTCTGATTTTACCATTATCCCAGCAACAATTCATTTTTGATTTCCGACTTGGGTGAACACACCTGGCTGAGGAACTGATTTTTATCTGATTTTTTAAAATCTGATAATATGTTTGCAGTTTTAAAAGCAGACTTTACCTGTTACACATCAAAACCAAAAAGTCATTTGGTTTTTCCAGGTCCTGTAAACATTAATTAACCATAAGTCCATTTTATGGATATCATCCGTCCTTTGCTTTCTGCTTGTCCAAGATCACGACTTGATGTAGATCAGTGAGGCAAATGCAGATCTTCCACTTCTCCTGCTAATTCTGGCTGATCCTCAGGAATTCCAGGGGCCAATAGGATGATAAAGTTCCTTGGAATGTTCCCAGAAAAGCCAAACAACTGACACCTTTTTCTGCGGATGAGCAACAGTTTGACCCCAACCTCTCACCTACTCTCCAAATCTAGCCCACCCATCCAAAAGAGGAAGCTCCTTTCAGCTGCTTGCATCCAGCATCTTATTATTTTAGCCATTATCCATATATTATCCAAAGGTCAGAGTTGAAACCTAAAAATACCAGCAAACTGGGAGGTTTACATTTTAAGTAAAAATGCTACCTTGAATAAATGGAAGACGATGGACGATAGTTTGGTTGCAACTGTAAGATTTTTTGTGTAGAGGCTATAATTATACATATTTCTCTTTCTGACAATTAAGCACTTTTTTTACTCTGTTGCAGGTCATGTATGCAGCAGTCACAGGGGAATCCATCTTACCAAGATCCACATGATTTGTGTGGGAGAGGCAAATTGGCACAGTTTGCAGTTATCCCTCTGAGTAGTGAAACCTTTCTTCACTGTAGTAGATAGAGAAGTCAAACCATATATATAAGTAAAGACATTTTGCTCTCATGTGATCAGAGCTCCTTCCTACTCATTTTTATTTCCTTTAAAGACTTGAACCAAACTGAACTCCTTAAAGATTTTTTCTCCAAACTCATGTTGTGTGTAACTTGTTTTGAGAAAGAAAACCACCCAGTCAGTGCCAATAAGCGATCCATTCCTTTCTTTCTTTTGTTTATTTTTGTTTGTTTTTTTTAGAAAATACTGTGATATTTTATTAAAAATGTTGCAGAAAAAGTTTATACAGGGGTCCAGCCAGAAATAGGTCTATTATCACTTAAGGCAAAACTGCAAAGAAATAAGACAAACTGAGGATTTTAAAACTACAATAAAAACCCTTGTTAGCTTGACTGGATTGGGGACCAAATGACAAGAATATACCTTTTTATACAATTTATAAATGCAGCGTAAAATTTTGTGGATGTAATTCTTTTTCTCCTGATATAGGATGCAAAATGGAAAGGGCATTAATGGGTACTTATTTTGTTTTCATAGTAATTAATATTAATATTTACACTCATTCACTTGCTTGTGTAAACCAAAATATCACAAGTCTGGCACAATATTTTACATATTGCTAGCATATGACAATTGGAAATATCTAACATAGATGTCTTTACAAACATATCCAACTAATATTATTACAAAAATTCACTGCCTTTTTTTATTCCTAAAGAATACATTGCTGGTCACATTGTAAGCTCAGGCAGAGCTGAGATTGCAAGACAAAAATCTGCAGGAAAAAAGAAATCCACAAAGAAAAGCAATAGAAGCAGAACAGGATGAAATCCAGTCAGACTGAAAAAACTGAGTTAATCTCCTTTCCGGACCTTGAGTGTCTTAAAAAGTGAACATCAACCAACACACAAGACAGTACTGCATATGATGAACCGAAGAAATCTCCTCTGATGGGATTGTGTTCGCATTTTGGTCATTCTGACAAAACTAATGAAACACAAGCTGTAGCCTGAATAAAAAAAGATTATTTTTTGGGATATATTTACACACACAAAACTGAAAGCACAAAACAAAACAAAAAAAGTAACCATCCCAGCAAAAAAATAAAACTAAAAACAAATCAAATATAGAAATAGCTCTTTGTATTTTTTTTTTAAAATCTTTTTAAAAACATGTTTTATTTGCACGCATAATTATATTCCCTTTTAGTTTTCTTCTTTTTTAATTAATTTATTTTTTTGCAAAGTTTTTATAAATACATATCAGGCTGGGGTGTAGAATTGTGTGCCCAGGTCAGGTGTCCGATGCAGGAAAGATTCTGAAAAGATGAAGCTTCTTTGTTGCTGTCTTGTTGTCTTGTGTATTTCTAGCTCAAAAACCTCCATAAAGGCTTTTTTGCCCCTTATAAGTATATTAACAGTCAGTCCTGGTTGCTTTCTTTTAAGTAAAACCTTCTATGGAAAAGAGTTACTAATGTAACATTCATTCTGAATTTCTTGACAAGTCTATGAGCAATGCACCCTTTTAATACTTTTCAAGAAGGCGTGATAACAAAATATCATCTGCTTAGACTCGGAGTCTGTGCTTTTCACAGTCAATTTCACATATTTGCTTTGTGTTGGAATCTGGATTGGTCCCGGCCCAGTTCAGCTATACCCGTGTTGTCGAGTGACCGTGGGGCAAATTGGTACTGTTCTGGCTCCCGCCAAACGTGTTGAAGTTGTGCAGAGGCTGCATGCCAGCCAGCGAGTTGGGGATCATTGTGATGGTGCTGGGTGTCATCAGCGGGATGTCGTCAGGCGACCGGCGTAGCGTGAGGGTGTAGTCAGGGGGACAGGTGAGCCGCAGCGTGTCATGGCTTTGCAGGGACTCACACTCGTGGTGATGTTCGTGCTCAAGCTGCTGCTGCTTCATCTGTAAAGACATCAGCTCCTCGCTCTGCATGTGCGCCACATCGTTGGCTGTAGTAGAAGTGTTCGCTGGGGCAGAGTTGCGCTGCGGGGTTGGAACTCGGCGGTTGGACTCATGTCGCCGCTTGTCTTTCTTGTAGTAGAGTGCTGCGAAAGCGAGGATGTTCAGAAAAAGCAGCGACGCCCCTACAGCGATGGTGACACTGAGCTCAGTGGAGTAGTCTCTCTTGGTCTCAATCATCACGGTTGATTCCTCAGTCAGGTCTCCGCTCTTGCGCTGGTCTGTGGTTTGCTTGGTGTTGGCAGAAGGGACTCCTGGGTGGCGTGTGGTGGACGGCCAGTTGTTTTTCCCTGGAAAGCGTTTGGTGTAAGGGTAGGGAGTGGTGTCCTGCGGCGGTATCTTGGTGGTGGTGGACACATACTGGAAAAACTCATTTATATTGTGAAGATGTGGAACAAGTTCCAGCCAGAACGCGACCTTGGTAGCCCGGTAGTGATCCCGAACTCTTGGCTTTAGGCCAATGTGAAGGTAGAGCTGGTCTTTGGGGTTGTACTTAGTCCAGGCCACTTCTTCAAACCGGTTAGGCTTTGTGTGGATAAATTTTGTGTCTTGTGGAACTGGCTGATTTGGATCTCTGAAAGAGAGAAAAAACAAAAAACAATATTCTTTGTAAAGGTTTTAATTCAAAACCCATTCAGTAAAGTATTTTCCTACCAATCACATGGCAACAGAGAGTTGCTCTGTTGCAGTTTTTCATGTACTCACAACACAATGTGTTGTGTTTTGACCAGGTAATTAATCATTGTGTAGGGATTGAATTTTTAAAGGTTTCTTACATCACCCTGAACAAACCAACTGCAGTGTGAAGCATGGTTGCATCAGCCTCATGCTGTGGGAATGCTTTCATCAGAAACTGCTAAGAGTTTGCAGGAAGGTGGATGGAGTTAAATCCAGGATTATCCAGGAAGAAAAGCTGTTTGCAGAATACTTGAGACTCGGGGGAAAGTTCACCTTCCAACAGGACAACCACCCTAAAAATACAGCCAGAGCTACGATCGAAACGTGTATATCAGTGATATCGACTATCAATACTCTGTGACCGGTATTCTCAATGTCTTAGATCTTTCCCTGGTTGGGTGTGAATACTTAAGTATCAGTGTTAAGAATCTAAACCAAACCAAAGCAAGTATCTGCTGTTTCACTGAGGACTAATGTATGTCATGTCCAGCAGAGTTATTGCCACACCTCTTCAAAAGTACTGCATTTCCAAGTGACTCCAGGTTTAAATGAATGTTCTGTCATGACCTTCATATTTAAGGATTAATTATTAATTATGGTAGGCAGGTTCTGAATTTTGTGCTAGTTCTGAAGGAAGAGAAAGTTAGACAACACTGGAAACATTTTCTTCTTAGATTGTGTTCAGTGAGTGGCAGGTGTTGTTGACCATGCATACATAACAAGAAAGATTTTATGAGTTGGTTGTCATATGTGGTGATTTACCTCTACATACTTTTATGATATGTGCATTCCCTGCATCTATTTTCTGTGCATGAATCAAATGATTGATGGTGGCTGGAACTGATGTCTAGCAGCCACTGGGTAAGACTGAGGAATGGAATCTTGTCATTCGCTCTTACTGATCCCAACTCATAAGTGGCCCCTGCTGGTTTATTTTCAGCACATTTTATTACAAGAATCATAAGACATTTTTAGTTCTTTTCTTCTTGGTATGAGGTTTTTTTTACTATATGTTAGCAATATTTGTTTTATTATGAATTTTTGAATCCATGATAAATCTAACCCTAAGATTGCCCTCTCACTGCTCTAGTGATGAATAAAGCAAAAGGTATTTATTTGAAAGTTAATTTAAGGGTTATAGACATATTTCATTACTAAGCAGTAATACTACAGTCTCCTGTGTTCTCTCAGCTTTGCTCTGTTTGAGGTCGATGCCAGCACTCATTTGGCAAAACATGAGAAACCCCAAGGACAGGTGGCCTGTTCATTGTCCTTTAGATAATCTTTGTCCAAATAAAAAGACATAAATAAAAATAAAAGTCATGACAAAAAACATCATGAGTGATTGAAGAGAAATCTTCACACAAGGGTCAATGCCAGAAATCCATTGCTTAAAGGAAGGACTCATAGATCCCACTGGCAGCAGTTTTGCTAATGTTTTCACCTCTCTGATCAATCAGGTTATAACTATTTTTGCAAAATGCAGACTCTGCTTTTAAAGAAAACATATTTTCAATATTTTATTAGAATCAGAATGCTTTTATTTGTATTGTACCAAAATTTGTTTTGAAAGAGCATCAGATAATTTTAGGTGCATTGCTGTCTGTCGATGTCGACTCTGCTCAGATTGGACAATGGCCTCTTTTATCTGAACATCTTAGTCAGGAATCACTTCTTCATGCAGCTCTACATCCATTACCTATCTATGAGTATATTCACCGATGAATAGGTGAATATACAATAGAAAAGTTCCACTTTCCTATTGTATCAAATGATTACTTTATGCAATAAAATACAAATTAATTATTTAAAATCATACCGTATTTTGTTTTTTATTTTGATAGGGCAATGTGATTCTGTAATTTTTTAGGTGATGTCTCTCCGGGTTGATGTGTGCCCACAATGAAAATTCTAGACCGCCATTATTTGTAAGAAAACATTAAAATAAATGAATCCACAGTGTGTCAAATACTTATGTTCCCTCACTGTGTTTTCTGAAAGGGGCCACACAGCAGGTGTGGTTGAAATCATGCAGGGATGACAATCTGTGTGACGAGCTGGTTGGTAGATTAAAGCCAAAAAACAAAAAACACACCCTGACTGCATTTGGATAGAGGGTCATACTAATCCTTTCTTGCCAATAACACACATTGATTGGGTCATGGGTACGTACTGGAACTTTTGTTTTTCTCCCTTGCAATCATATATTACTTCATGTTGTATAAAATTCACCAAAAAATCAAAATTTGTGAGTTATAATTTTTGAAAATGCTAAAACATTAGTGGAACATAAATAATTTTCCCAAAAAATGTAACTTGCCTGTTTTCCTTTTCTATTTGTGCCATTCAAATAAACAAGGTTATCAAAAAAAACTGTCTCCTGCCTGCAATGCCTCCCTCACTACTTTTGGCAGTCACAACTTCCTCATTGGAACCAGGAGCAAAGCTGCTCGGCTCAAGCATCCCTGAAAGCTTCCCATGTTTCAGATGGATTCTGTTTTGGCAAACATTGATCTGTTTTTCAGAACACACTGAGACAGAAGCAGAGTATTTTCTAGGATAATAAACTGGACCAGAACACTACTGTGCCCTTCACTCAGTCAGAGGAATTTTGCCCAGGAATCCATGCTAAATCTCCTGCAGAGTCATCACTGCTGAACTCTGCAGCCCATTAGGATGTTGGTGTCAGTTTATTGAGGGTCCTAACAAGGAACTGAAGAAAAGTGCGTCCAAGTAACTGAGGCCTTTTGGGAGACAAAGGTGAGCAAAGACTTCTGAAACTAAGTAATTACAAATTCCAGATGGTCTACTGGTTTTTTTACACTAAAGGAGTGAAAGTCAATTTATATCTGCAGATTTTCAGTCACTAGTTACAATCATGCAGCCCACTGGAGGCTCTTTATAAGACTCTTCACTCTTTCATAAGAGTTTGTTTGCTTTGTGCTGAAGGCCCTGAACCTTCCTACTTCTAAAAATCATTTACAGGCTTATTATTTTTCTATTTCTAAATTAGCTTCTTCACACAATTTAAATAGCAGCCATTTAAAATTTTACCAGAGACAAGAAAAATCTAATTTGATTGGTGACCATGAATGAAGAAGTAGCACTTTGCTCTAGCTGGATAAATCTTCCTACATGTTAGAGAGTGTGCCAGTTAGTATGTACAATGGAAACACAAAATGTAAGTTTTACCTAAAATATTTGACCCAAGTCATTTGATTATATACAAACATTTTTTTTTAGATTATTATTCTTCTCATACTTAGATCAAAAATAATTCAGTTAACTGTGGAAAAAAGGGAAGCTTTTGTCAGATTTAACATCAAATAAAATGAATATAATTTTCTTATAACTTAAGTATGTTGGGCGTGCTATGGTGGCGTAGGGGGTTAGAACAACCCATGTATGGAGGCCTTAGTCCTCGACCTGGCCGTTGCGGGTTCGACTCCCAGCCCCGGCGACATTTGCCGCATGTCTTCCACTCTCTCCTTGCCTTCTTTCCTGTCAGTCTACTTTCAAAAAATACAGACCACTAGAACCAACAAAAACCTCAGAGAAAAAAAAAAAACGTAAGTATGCAATTATTTGGTTTCAACAGTACCACTGGTAGCTGATAAAAGCAGCTCCTCTGTCTGATTAAACTGCCTCCTTAGGAAGGGTCAAAACAGTCATCCAGTAAGGTTCGCCCTCCAGCTGGTAGCTGCATATGGAGCCACACAAAAACGATTGCTGGCATGTGGTAAAAGTTCCCTCAAGGCCTGTCATTGCTGTACAAACATATGTTAGAACAGACATCACCTCTCCCATTGAATGCATTACAGATAAATTAAAAAGAACACTTTAAACCTTCCTCGCCTATAGAACCGCCAATCGCTCAATTATTTACATCCAAATTTTTGTAATGATTGAGATTTCTTTTCTCTCCTCCATGACTAATTTTACCAAACACTCCCTCCATTTCTTCTGGCAAGTAAATTAAAAGTGAAATAAACATCACCAGTGTGAGGGTAGAGCCTTCTTCGGGGCTGGGGGTGGGAGGGGGGTGTCCTGCCTCAAGTGGAGGAGTTCAAGTATCTCGAGATCTTGTTCACGAATGAGGGAAGAAAGAAGCGGGAGATCAACAGGTGAATTGGCGCAGCGTCTGCCATGAAGCAGGCGCTGTACCGGTCTGTCGTGGTGAAGAGAGAGCTGAGTCAATAAGCGAAGCTCTCGTTTTACCGGTCAATCTACATTCCTACCCTCATCTATGGTCATGAGCTTTGGGACATGACCGAAAGAACGAGATCGTGGATACAAGTGGCCAAAATGGGTTTTCTCCGTACGGTGGCTGGGCTCTCCCTTAGAGATAGTGTGACAAGCTCGGTCATCCGGGAGGGACTCAGAGTAGAGCCGCTGCTCCTTCACGTCGAGAGGAGCCAGTTGAGGTGGCTCAGGCATCTGGTCAGGATGCCTCCCTGGTGAGGTGTTCCGGGCACGTCCCACCGGGAGGATTCCCCGGGGAAGACTCAGGACACCCTGGAGGGACTATGTTTCTCGGCTAGCCCTGGGAACGCTTTGGGATTCCCCCGGAAGAGCTGGAACAAGTGGCTGGGGAGAGGGAAGTCTGGGCCTCCCTTCTTAAGCTGCTACCCCTGCGACCCGACCCCAGATGAAGCGGAAGAAAATGGATGGATGGATGGACAGTGTGATGCCACAGATGCTTTAATGGACTTGGAGAAGCTAGAATGAATTCGGTGTTGCCTCCCTCTGGTAGCTTTTAGATGTTTATGAACAATATTTGCATTGTTACACTGCAAGGAGACATTTTTCCAATCAATAAAATGTAACTTGAGACTGAAATGTTATTGTAAGTCGTCTGACCAGCATGCCTCCTGGGATCCTCCTAGAAATGGGAACACGGTCTATGTTTACTTTCCTAGGAGGAATGTTCTACTCCAAGAGTTTACGATAGTTTCCTAACAAGTTGTTTCCAAGTTTGGTGGAGTCGATGTAAACCTTTGCAGGGTAGTGTTCAAGAAGTTCTCTTTTTCTTTTTTATCTGACCACTGCACTTTCTCCAAAGCCTCCTTTAAGTCATGTAGTTGTTCAAAAGAAAACTGAAGACATGGCTGTGTGTGCAGCTTCAAGGGGTCTGCCTGTTATGGGGTAGTGTGTCTTTCTAATGAAAGTCCCGCTTGGATTCAGATCATTAAAAAGCTCATCTGTAGTTGTATGCTGGTCCCTCACCTTTTTATCATCAGCATCGCCTCATAAGGTGGATTCCAGAAAGATGGTGATTAATGTTAATTTTATCTCTTATGTTTCTTCCCTTTAATAGCTCTTTGGTTTTACCTTTTCAGGTTCAAATGAAAATCAATTGCAGTTAAAGATTTCTGGGTTCAAATCTTTGCTAAAGACTTCTGGGTGGAGTCTGTAGGTTCTGCCGATGTGTGTGTTGGTTCTCTGGGTAAAGTGTCTTCTTCACACAGTTCAAAATACGCATGGGTAAGAAGACAGTCAAAATGTGCATGTATGCTCAGTTGTATGTCTTGCTGGGTTCTGTGTTGCCCCGGAGATGAACTGGTGACCTGTCAGTAGGTCTCCCAACCATCACTAGAGCCTGTGTATGTGTGCCACTGAAAGGACAAAGTGGGTATAAAAAATTGATAAATGGTGTGTTTCACACACACTACATGCTGGGTTCAAACATTTCTGATTGATTGAAGTGTTGGTGCCATATGGAGACTAAGATAAAGTGCCAGAATCCAAGTTGGAACATAAGGGGATTAAATGTCACCTTCACTCAATGGGATAAAAATCAAGTGAAGATTTACAGTAGAAAAAAGGTCTCTACCTACACTGTAAAAAATCTAAAAGATTTTCTTTTGCTTCATTTGGTATTAATCAGACTAAATTTTCTACGAATTACGAAATGTACTTTTATCTGAAGAACAGTAGAGTAAGATACATTTTCAATTTTAAACTCAGAATTTTTTGTTCCAATTTCTTAGTTTTTGGTCAAACCTTTAAACTTTACAACTTGGGTCAAATGATTTGGTTTGGTGTAATTTTCCTCTGAACAGAACCGGTGTTACTGGGTTCAGATTGTAGACAAACAATCCTCTTAAACAGGATGATTGGTGGACATTACCATGCTGTTCATAAAACAGTTTGAACAGAGAAAGGAGGAAACTTCTGATATCATAAAAGTCCACAATTCTCTTTCACATATTTGGATATCATTTTGATTTTGTACAAGAAGCCAAAGTGTTTTACATGTCGCCTTAGCTTATATCCACAGTTTCAGCTTTTATTGTGATCCACAGTTTGTTAACTAACCCATCAGGAACAATAAATTTGCTGAATGTTTGCTTCTGATTTCAAAGAAACATATTGTGGTTTCATCATTCTGGCTTCCAGCAAAAATAAATTGTCAGACCTGACTGATCTGAAACATGAACAGATTAGTTTCATTTATTGTATCTGGTTTAACTTTGTATACGATGGGCTTTTTCTGGACTTTTTTTTAAGTTATCTTTTCTATCAAAATCAAGCAATCAAGAAAAATGGAAACTGTTTTGTTTTTTTCCAAAGTGAACACACATATCGTCACCTTCCTAAGTCATTTTTTGCCAAAAAAATGATTGAGGCAAAAAAAATGACTTGAGGTATTATTTTAGGAAGGTGACGATATGCAATAGAAGATCAAATATTTATCACCTCCAGTTCTTCTATATTTCTAATTACGTCTACCATTTTCTATCAAAGCAGAACTGACAGTTTTCTGCAGCGAAATGCAATCTGGCGTGATCACAACTGGAGACTTTGCAGCGAGGTGGGGAGACTTGCTGAGAAACAGCAACTCTCCAAGTGATAAATTTGCTTTCAGTAAACGCCGTCTTGGAAGTGCATAAAAAAAGCAGCAAGAGAAAAGAGCCTACCCAAAAATGTGTGTGAGGAGACCAATCCCCCCGCTGATCAGGCATCAATTGAATTGGAGCCAAACAGCAAGCGGTGAAATGCTGCAGACTATCATGCTGATCAAGACTTTATTTATTCGCCTTAAAGTGAATTTTCAGTGTGACTGGGCCGCAAACAACCTGATGCCTAATCTCAAGGTGTGTGTGAAGCAAAGAAACGTGATCCAAATATAAATAGCAAGCAAATCCTTTCATCAAATCCAGCACTGCAGCAGCACCAGGGCAGGATTTAATGTGTTTTATTAACCCCCACTTGATCTCTGTGACTCACCGACTAATCGTTAAATAGCTAATCATAGCAACAATATTTGTTGATACCCTGTCCCTGAATCCAGGTTTGGAGCATTAATATTAAATGTTATTTTAGAAAACATTTAGCTGGTAATTTGATTCATCAAGAGGCATCTAGAGCTTTATACACATATCTTTGATTATAAGAGTGCACTGTGAAATGCTGATTATCGTGTTGTAAGAAAGACTTCAGAATGTCTTATGTGCATAGAGTGTGTTGGAAAAAGTCAGACACGGGAAACTTTAAGTGTGTATAACCTTGTACAAGTTGCACAAGAACATTTGTGAACCAGTAAAGAAAAAATAAAATCAGCTTTTACAATGATTTAAATCTATCCCCAAACCATGCTTGAGAAAAAAAAATAGTTCACTTAATGATTCAACAGCTTGTAGAGCCATCTTTAGCAACTTATAGTAATTGCTTTCTGTATCGCTCTATCATATTACATTCCTTGCATAGATCAATAGAGATATATTTCCTCACAGCCTACTCTCGGCACATTGCATGTTAATGTTTACATCCAGAGATTTTGCCCATGCGTACGACGCTGGAGGGCAAGAAGACTATTATTTTACTTCCTATCCATTTTTCTGCCACGGAAGAAAAGTTCAGCTAACAAAATGAAATCTGGAGATGTAGGTATTATTAATTTAGTTCACTGCACATGGAAAAATACAACTGAAAAAATGCAGAACAGCTCAAAACCACTGGCATTCTTTTTCTTGCTCTCTATGTCAGCTATGCTTCACACAGAGCCGTTGCCGTAGTGACTGACTGACAACAGCTCCAGTAGTGTATCAGGATTCAACACCAAAAACCAAGCAAACATTTCTCATACAAAGAACAGAACATTCAGTCGTTACAGATTTAGGTGTTAAGATTGTCAAAGTCAAGCTAGCATAGCTCACCTACTTTTAATTCAAACTTTTCCCTGATCTGGTGATACTGTTGGACCTAATTATTGTTGTGGTAGTGTTGACTATTAATAGCAAAGTGTCCCCTTTTTTTCACATATCAAGCGTGCATTTTAAGATTTACCATGTTATGTTGACAACTTGACAGCTAAAACCAATGGTAGTCATTACTGGCAAGTCTTTCATGCATCACGTCAAGTTGCAATTTGTCTATAATATTGTAGCACACAGAGGACTTCAGGGTCCACTCATCGACTCTAATCAAATCCAGATCTTGTGGATTCAAATCTAGGTCAAAACATCCTGAGGACTTCACCACTGTGCCGGCCAGTTGGTGTGAACTTATGGGGTCAAACATCTCTACTTTGGTTTCATCTGTTCACAAGTTCCATAAGTTTTGTCTTTTTTCAAGATGTAGCTTTGTGAACCTGTGTCATACTGCCATGTTTTTTTCTAGCAAGAAGACACTTTCCTCTTTTTAAAAAGCTGTTTTTAAAAAGCTTTGCTTGTTCAGTCTTTTTCTAATTATCCTGTCATTGTGTTTAGCATCTTAAATGAGGCCAGTAGGATGAAGTTTTTAGGTGTTTTGCAGTTTCTCAGAAAGCATTTTGACCAATGGCCAGATGGTCAGTAGCTACTGACACTAAATTATTGTAATTCTTGATTTTCACACTTAATTATGCATTTTTAAAAGTATTAACTGAACAATGTATATATTTATTCATTTTCATCTATTTATTTGTTTGTATTTTTCATTTATATTTACATAAGCCTATGTAAAATATATTTCACAAGTCATTTATTTATTTATTCATCATGGTAAGTGCCTTTTTGTAGTTGCTTACCATGTCACTGAATGAAGAATGAATTGAAAAATGGACTTGAACATGTTTGATAAGAATCTGTAGATGAAATACAAGTGGATATTTTAGCAATACATTTATACAACACACTTTGTGTGTTGGAAGAAAGTATAGCCTTTACAATAAAATGCTGCTCTGAATCAATTCAAATACTTGTGAAAACCTGAAGTGGCCTCCAGAACCAGTTCACGTGGAAAAATGACTCAAAATCTGCTGCAGTTTTTTGATATAGGAGACATTTTGATTACCAAAACCATAATAAATATTAAAGAAGTTCAAGACAACTTTTTCAATAATTACTCCAAATGTCACTCTAGCAAATATATGTGAGAACAACAAGGTGAATATTATGTAGGGTACCACATCTCTAGGTGTCATTGACAAATAACTAACATGAATTGAAGTGAAAATAAGACTGTTTAATAGCCTTCTATTGTAAATCACAGTGAGAAAAGACAAAGATAAGAAAGAAAATGTTTTAGAAAAACTTGAACCTTACCCTGTTTTAGCAAAATTAGTCCAGTAGGTCATGACGACTGCACTCAGCATCACATCGTTCTTTGAGAAATTGCAGTTAAAAAGATCTGTGGGGCCGATCATAGGGATCCCAAACACATATGGTACCTCGTCACCGTGGGCCGAATCGGCCCAGCTGGGCTTCATGTCACTTTGACAGTGGTGGTAAAAAGCATAAAAGTAGGTGGGGGAGCCGTACTGGGCGTGAAGGTCAGCTGTGGCCACAGCTGGCGCCACCCACTGGTGGTCGGTGAAGAGCGCCACAAGGGTCTTGCGACGGGTTTCTGGATTTTCCTTGTCTGCCCAGTCGGTGTACATGAATTTGATGGTTTCCCGCAGAGTGTCCTTTCCCTCTGGGTATCCATAGAGATGATCCACAAAGTCTGACACTGCAAAGTCAAAGTCGTTGGCAGACACTCCGTCCTCACTGTCCACAATGCCGTCAACAAATTTGAAGCCCTCGCCCTGGTTGACGCCCAGCATGATGTCGTAGTTCAGAAACTCCCCTTGTTCCATGAGAATCTGTGGGTCGTCTGGGATTACGTCGCCGTCAATGACAGGCCCAAAAGCAATGTGATACTTCGCAGGCGTTACGTACTGCTCGATCAGCTCCTTGTAGTTTTTCTTTTGCAGGCATTCCACCAGGTCGATGGTGTCCAGCATGTTGCAGCCCACCTTCTCAGCGAGGGATCGGGTGTACTTTGCAGGCTGGTAATTGACGGCCCAGCTGGACAGCGCTGTCCCGCTCTGGATGATGGCTTTCTGGAACAGATCTGAGAAACACACTGGTATTAGTGAAACACTTCAAAGAACGACACTTCTCTGTTATTGGCTACACACATTATCCAAAAAGATGAGATGTGTAAAAATTAAACATTAAGAATAATTAGAAATTCCAATTAAATTGGTATTCACAGTGTGGTGATAAAGTGTTTGCCCTCTTCTACATTCTGTTTTTGTTTCTTCTCAACCTGTGAGAAAGTAACTGACCCCTAACTGGGAGGACCATCCTAGATCACAATAACCTCCATCTACATATAACTAGTAATAACTCTTTAGCATCACTGTAGAGGAACTTTGGTCTACTGTGTTTTGTACTTTTTCTTTTTTAATTCAACCAAATTAAAATGTGAAATATATATATATATATATATATATATTCTTGGATTATTTTTACATGGACAATATTTATTGCCTACATTTAAGGTAATAAATGTAGGCATTTATTGCCTTAAATAAATGCCTATGTTTATTTAAGGCAAACCCTCAAAATGAGGGCTTGAGGACCCTCTTTTTGTCCTCAAAAGGACAAAATGAGGGTTTTGAAGTGGCTTTGTCAAAGTGTAGGCTTAGGGTCAAGGTTAGCTGACGTCATTCAAGTCTTTAAATACTTGTGTGAATATTACAACAGGTTTCTCAGGCTGTACTTTTCTTAGCACAGCTTTTCCAGCTTCCAATCAGCAAATAGGTCACAATACATTTTCCTCAACATTTTTGTTTTAGACAGTTCTATTTATACTCTTGCAAACGCAGAGTAGTGATTCAACCAGGCCGATGTGGAAAGTATGTTTTGAGCTCAGAGCCGACATTTCCCAGAAGGCCTGTTTAGCTCCGTGCGAGCTTTTACTGCCGCCACTCTCAAGCCGATGGCAAGCTTCGGCTCAACCTCGACTCAGATGTTCACTTCCAAACAGCGCACAGAGTGACGGCGAGGTTTTATGAGCCTGGCATGTTGATCCACAAGGCTGATGATGCTGCTTTTCTCATGGCAGATTTACAGCACGGCGAATGCAACAAGCCACATTACATTTCTCAGTGATGTATTGTACAGAAAATAAAGGATTCTTGGCAAGGCATGGGGCATTTGTTTACGACCACAGCCCTGAGCGCTGCCCCTTAAGAAACATCCAGACTTTTATCTAAATGTAAAGTAAGCCATTCCTGCTGCAGCAACTACACAACACAGAAAAATGAAACAGATATAACAAATATATTGTTTTCTATGATCTTCTTTAACAAGCTCTTGCTCTTTGGGATTATCTTGTAAATGAAGCCAAGACACTTTTACCTGTTATTAAAATTTTTAAACTTGTACAAGAGGGAGTTTTTTCCCCAAAGCCCGTGTTGTCAACATTTAGGTGGAGATATTATTTTTTTAAAGTAAAACGAGGTTTTAAAGTCAAAACAGAAGAAATATTCATGAATAAAACATTAATATACAGCTGAAACACTATACTTAAACCTACTGGGAGAAAAATTCTATATATATATATATATATATATATATATATTGGTATACTGCTGACAAACTGATACATGTACAGTTGAAACAAAAAATTTACGTACACCAAAAAATATCAAGTACACTTTTTTTTTCTCAACGCCCCTCGTTAAATCAGACCAAACTTCTCCTGTTTAGGTCAGTTAGAATTACAAAAAAAAATGTATATGTTTAATGCCACAATAATAAGAGAACAAATATGTCTGATTCATTGACTTGCAGATTTTTCTGTAGAACCTATTTCCATATTGTAAACTCAAAATCCACCATTTTATAGATTTCTTTCTAAATAGTGTATTTCTAGATTTGAAAGAAAATACCAAGGCGCAGTTCTACTTGAAAAGCTGTTGTCTGCAAAGTGGCCAATCCAGGAGAGCCATTCATTTTCCTTTCACTTATTAGCTGTAGCCTCAAGAGCAGATACAATGAAAATGGTAGATATTAGGTTCTGCTGAGGTGCTAAGGCTCTTTCCACTCTGCTTATGAAGACAATAGCAAGTATATGTGATGTCTGAATTGCTAAAATAAACAGTTTTAAGTGTTTTTAGAGGAGTTCTCAGGCAATGTAAATATCTGATTTCAATGTTACCTCTTTGAGCACTCCATACAGTGCCCCCTACTGGAAAGCAACAAGAGCTTTTTTGCTATGCAGAATATTAATTCCCAACAAATCTCAAAACATCGTGGACCAAATTTTACCTTTAATTTCCACTTTGATTATTATTATTGTCATTATTATTATAACTAATAATAATACATATTTTAAATGCAGCAGGTTTTTGTATGCCAAGACAATATTTTTGATAGTTATATCAATTGTGTGAGTTTACGGTTTGTGTCATTTACTCTTATAGCAGAGAAGACAAATAAAAAATAATTTAAAAAATTGAATAATCTTGATTTTGTGTTGTTAGGCTGGTTTATGCAAGAACAGCTTAGAATCTTTTTCTGTTTTGCATCCATAAAAGTGGCCTCTGGCATTGCAATAATATTATCATGTTAATACAATATAATTCTCCTATTGACTAAGGAGAATTAGCTGCCACAAATGCTTGGTTGTTTTTTGTGGCTGTCGTCTTTGTTTATGTGATGAAGCTGTTTTCATTCCAGGGTTAACCAAATGTTGCAATTTTCTAAAGTCTGCAGCATAAAATCATTTGAAAAAGTCTCCGGCTTTGATGCCCTGAGGCAAATAGACGTCCAAGCAAAACTTTTCTGCTTTTCACGGATGTTTCTGCTCAATAACTTTAAATAAATTGTAAGAGCGGAAGTAAATGCAGATTCAAAAAGTGAGCTCTGGTTTTAGAAGTAAATGTTGCTGTGCTTTGAGATGGAAATTCAACTTCTGTTCATGACCCAGTGGAGGAGCTCATACCTTCTGAGTAATGCGAAAGGCAGAGCAGGCTGACGCACGACGCTCCAGCCCCTGAGCCGAAAATGGTCACTCTTTTTGGGTCTCCTTTGAAGGCATGGATGTTTTCTTTGATCCACCTGAGAGCCTGAATCTGATCCAGAAGACCGTAGTTCCCCTTGGCTGCCTGGTCACCCGTGCTAAGAAAACCTGCAGCAATAAAAACGGAGAAAAACATATAGCTCTCTTTGTACATGGGAAAAGATTCTTCACATGCAGAATATCTATTCTCACTTTTCAGCTACTTGTGGTCATCATTAAACACCTTTAAGTGAAAACCTTGACACTTTCTACTCAGGGTTTCGGTAAAGATCCACAATACTAGAGTTCATAGCAGTACACTAAAAAAAAAATTCTGAACCAGCATGATTTGTTTGAAATGGGTTTTCAACAGGACAGCAAGTTGCTTTGGTTTCACAGATATTTATAATTTCACTAGACAGAGGAATGTGGAATCTGAGAGATCTACCCGCTTTGGAGTCTGGGCTCAGACTAAAGACACAAACACAACAGACAATCTAAAGTTAAAAAAAATTAATTTGATTCTAACTTCAACACAAAAACATCAAAGAAAAATCTTTCATTAAAAATAAATGTTAACCCCTTCATATAAATTTTATGAACATTCACAAATTGTTCAAAAAAACACAGTCTTTTTCAATTTAACCAATCTTTTCCAGACTGATAGATGTCAGTGAACTTGTTTCTCTTCTTTAGACAGATCGGGGCATCATGAGATCCTGTAATCATGTTATTAATGTAAGATGTGTCATAATTTTGCACCAGCAGAATTATGCAAAAATTCTGCTGAATTTTAGACAAACAATGGCTGAAAGTTATAAATCATAAAAATTCTGATGTTAAGAGAGAATCCTGTCATTAGCTGCGTTTTTATTACAAACGTGCACAAAACTTTGTCAATATTCCATTAATGTTGAAAAACTCAATTTCGCAATTGCGGCGTTTCCATTAAATAAGAAATAAAAGTAATCAAAATTCCACTTAAAAATCACATCAATTTGCTCATGTGATAGGTCGCTAAAAACACACGCCGCACCGTGATCCTCCAACTACTTCCTGTCGTCTTCATTGCACCAGTTGTAGCATCTGCATGCTGATCATGTGACTCTTGCGATGTGAAGAAAGTGTTTCTATTGCAGTTTTGCAAAATAAACCAATTTACATATGGCCAAAAAATTTACTTCATTCTAGCAGTAAAGCACTTTTTGGAATAAGTGTGTTTCCTTTAAGCAAATTTATTTTCAAAATTTCAAATGAACGTAATTATATTGTCAATGGGAATGCAGCTGAAACATCATACCTCCCCCACTCTGACTCCGACTACACATCCAAACAAACTTCTCTACAGGTATGGAGTCAATACAGCACGAAGGTTCATTACTATTAATTGAGCCTCACTTTGGTCAGTCTGCTCCAGGGAAGCAGAGCGCTGAATGGGTGAATATCTAAAGGTAGTGTAAAGCATTTTGGAATCCTCTGGACTTGAGAAAGGGCTATTCAAGTACAGGCCAGCGGCAATCTGCATGGGGTGAAATGTACTCCACGCTGTGAAAACCTCAAAAACACCTTTGTGGATCTGCGATGAACTGGAATACAATGAAAAGTGCTAGTACACATGCTGCTCTGCTGTTCCAAGTATCAACAGCCAAGTAGTGAAGTATGCAAATTTGATTGTACCCACTGCACCAGAAAAGGTTGCCCAGAAGGCATCCCATCCAGACTGACCGGCCAGACAGCAGCCACTGACTTCCAAAAACTTGTTGACAAATTAACAAATACCACTAAACCCATTAAGTGGCTTTCTAAATTGGGCCACTGGGGTTTCTGGCTGCAGCATCCTGCCAAGCCTGGCAACGGCCACCGGTAGCTGTGAGCAAACCAAGACTGAGGAAGTGTAAATGACAAATGGAATGAAAACCACTTGGTAAGAGTGCAGGGGAGAAGGAGGATATGTAGCCTGTGGCTCTTTGATACACCACAGATCCAGTTTGTCATGGTGAGATGGAGGGAATGATGGGAAGAGGAGGGTGGGGGCGGGATTAAAGGCCGGCGACATCCTCCTACACCCTGCAGGACGGCCCTGATGCTGCAGACCCTTTCCAGCCCCCAGATTCTCATTTCTCTGCTCTCTTTTCCTCTTCCCTCACATCCCTCACCTCAAAGCAGCCAAAGAGAGAAGCATGCTCACAGGCACTCCTCAGGAGGTGTGAAGATTAGTCAAAGATTCATTTCAAAGCACCCTGTCCCCAAAATAGACTCACATAACTGTCTGCTGCCTGAGACTTTACAAGGAAAACAGTTTCAAATAAGTAACAGCAATCAAAAAAAAACAACACACACTCTACAGACATGTTCACATGTGAAACATGAACAGCATGGTCATTCTGAACTCTTCTTTTTTTGCCGTTAAATGTACGCATTCACCGAAATGTCTTAATGAGTGGTTTTAGAAGTTATAGAATGTATTTTAAACTTTTATTTGTTAAATTCACAGACAATTCATTGAAAAATAATTTAAGAAATTGTGTTTTTGTCATCCTGCAGACGCTAAATTTAGTAGAGATGGTTCATTGGAATTTTGCACATATACAGGTTCACATTTTGGTATTTAATGACTGAATTTCATGGGATGAGTCTAAATTAAACGAGATGGTCACAGAATCTGTCTTTCTGTTCGCTGAATAATTTCACATTTTGAAAATAAATTTGCATAATGGAAAGTCAATTTTTGAGAAAAAAGTTCTTAAATGTTCCTTGAACATTTCTTCTAGAATCAACTCCCAGATCTTCAGTTGATTAGCTGGTCAGTTCATAATTCTATAAACTATTGGCCGATTGAGACGTGTGCAGCTGAGATTTACCAAATTAAAGGATTTAAAATGTGAAGAAAATGAAAGAAACATTCCATGGAGGTAAACTGCCTCTGGCTGCAGTTGACATTTCAGTCCTGCTGCTTTTATCAGAGCGCCACCACAGAAATTAAACCAGAGCAGAGCTGTCAATACTCACATGGAAGAAAACACTAATGGCACACATTTAAAAATACCACTCAGGGTGAATCACATAAAGAAATCACTGTACACCCTTTTAACCAGACCACTGACAGGCAATTTTCATTTTCAGTTTTCAGTTTCACCTGACAGGGACACTTAGTGAGTTCTCGGTTAATGTAGTGTAATAAAATGGCTCTCAAGATAGACCGATTTTTGCAAGAAAAAAAAAACAAAACAGAAAGTGTTGCTTTTCAGAAAGTAAAATGATAGAGCTTTTCATCATAGACTGTGGAAATTCCACCCCCTGACATCATTGATTCAATTAAAGATTCTTTGAGTTTGGCTTCTCATTAGCATACAGAGTAAAAAAAAATGTTAGTAAAATTTTTTTTTACCAAAAGCCACTGGAGCCCTGACATGTTGAGCTTCACTGCTCTTTTGGAAACAGATTAATATTATGTACCAGCTTTCCTTTATTTCATTTTTTTTATTGAATGACTTTACTCATTCCTAACTTTGCATTACAAATTTACAAGGTGTTGGATTTAAACATCCAACACGTTCAGGCTTTGGTGAAAAATTGATCTCTTCCCTCTCCAATAAACATAAATATACAAAGTGTATGTTTGAAAAGTAATACACACTATTGCTTTTGGCAATTACCAACTGCAGTGGTAATTGCCTGTTTCCAAGAAATGAAATTTTAAAAATGCAAACGAAACAAAGACTTGGCCGTGTAGTTTAAAAAGGCTTTTTTTTTGGGGGGGGGACCATTAAATTTCATGCTAAAAACATTAATAAAATCCAAATGTCACACAGACTGTGGCATGTTTCTGTTGTGTGGATGTGCTATAAAAATAAACTTGAGTTCATTTGACCTGTATTTTATTCAGGAACACTTCCTGCAGAGACAATAAGCTGCTACTTATAGATAATTACATAATGCAAATGTTCTTTTTTATTTCCTGGTTGGTTTAGTTGTTTTGTTAGCATTTAGAGTCATAGTAAAAATAAAGTACGCCCTCAAGCTGTGTAAATATCAGAGCATATTAATAACATATTAATACACACATACACTTCACATATTAAGTGGTAAAATTATTAGAATAAAAGTGGAAAACAATGTGCTTTGCCTGCAGATCATCCCAGGAGGGGAGGTCTCAACAAATTCAGCCTTTAAAAGACATTATATAATATATTAATATAAATACTTGAGCTCACTGTACTGCTTGATTACTAGATTATTGGAGTTTTAGGGCCAGACTAAGAAAAAATAGTGAATAAAAGAAAAGATTAAGAGAACAATGAAGTTATGATATTGTGAGATTAAAGACTAAAGTCTTAATATTTTAAGAAAAGTCATAGTATTATGAGAATAAAGTTATTTTTTTACAAAAAAAGTTGTAATATAAAAAAATGCTCATGATATTTTGAGAATAAATTTGCAACATTGAAACGTTATCCTCATATTATTTTGACTTTGTTTTTGTAATATTGTGACATTATTCTTTCAATTTTATGATTTTATTCACGCAGATTTTCATTTTCTTTACAAGACCTTAATGCTCCATTAGTTTAATAAGCAGGATCAATGTGTATCTGATTGAACTGAAATAATATTTCTGTAAAGTGCCTTGAATTGGTGTTATATAAATAACACTAAAATAAATTGAAAAATGAAGCCATGTGAGAATTCCAGTCAGTGGAGCTACAAGCAAAAAAAAAATCCACTTTTGCTTTATTCTTGTGTAATGATAAATCCTAGAGAATATATTGGAGTCCAATTTATGTTTAAATGTGTTGATAGTAAAACTCTAGAAGTGAAGGAGGGTGTTTTCTTTTCATCATGGGACTAAAGACGTTTTCAGCAGCCTGTCAATGACAATCCAACTGAGCAGCACCACTTCTCTGGCCTAAAGCATTGAAACCCTCCCTGCTCTATCTGTAGAAATGCTGCTTTCACAGGCCACAGCTTAATGTAGGTCAGTCTGATAAAGTGCACAGAGCTCTGAGGTTTAAAAAGCGCCGGGATGGGCAGCCAATGGAAGGCCTTACTGATTGATTTCAGGCTCTAAATGGAGCAGAGGAAAAACATGTCTGGGTTGTCAAACTTTTCACATTCATTGGAAATTACAGACAATTCTGTAAAAAATGATACGATTGTTGAACCAAGTGGGGAGGTGGGGTAATTTCACAGACAAAATCTGCTTCTCTCTGTCTGACATTAAATCAGGCTAAACTTTTTCTGCTTCAGGTCAGTTAGGAAAATCATTTCTCTTCCCGAAATGTAAGAAGTTTTCATTACCATGAACTGAAACAAATTGGGAATACAGAGATTATGATGTCACAACTAGAACAACTGAGCCAGAACAGAAACACTGGAAGCATTTCACAGCTACATCTTAAACTCACTGTCAGAGTCAAGAGCGCTCAGAAAAAAAAGAAGCAACTACTACGAAAAATGAGACGGAAGTTGAAGTGCTGGGACACAATGAGCATCGTTACATTTGAAGGAAAAAAGTGAAGCTGGAAAAGTTGAGAGCATTAACCCAACTGGGACGTTAAAGGTGGTGGCAGCATCATGTTGTTGACATGTTTTGCTATAGTTCATAAAATAGATGACATCATGAGGAAATGACATTCTGTGGATCATCTCAAGATATCAGCTTAGGGACAAAATTGTCTTCCAAATGAACAATGTCCTTCAGTATAACACCAAATTATTTACAAAGTGTCTTAACGTTTTATTTATTTATTTATATATAATTTATTGAACATTTGTCAGCTAAAAAGGTGTGTGAACAAGGAGAACTAGAATCTTGACCCAGTCACAGTGGTTCTGTCAGGAGAAACGGGTCAAAATTCCAACAAACTGTTTCCAACAGCTTGACGAAAACAAGCCAAATGTTTCATCCACATCAGAAAGTTTAGACAATAATTTTATCCAACAATGAGGAAATATGTGAAAACTTTTGAATTTGAAAAATGTAACAAAATTCTCCCCAACACATTAATTCTAATCACACACATAAAACATGAAAGGTTTTATTTTCAGACTGAGAGAAAGAAGGTTATATTTTTCCTTTTAATATTCAGCTCAGTTCATTTGGGGCCTTTTTTTCCCCGCTTGTTTGTTTTACCAGAAATGTTTTTGCTGCTTCCCGTCCAAAAGACGGATTTAGAGTGAAAAATATTCAGGAGACAGAATGGACCTGCTCTCTATTCTGCTGCAGCTGTATCATATGGCCCATTTCCAAAGAGCAAACAATCAAGTAACAAATTATTTAAACCCTAAATTTAGACTCCTTATGCTCTTGAGTGCAATCAGAACTTTATTCCTCTGCTTTCAGTCCCGTATGAAATGATTGTTCTGCTGTTCATCGACTCCAGCTCTGAGGGAAACACAGCTGATAACTGTAAATGAATGATCTGAACTTGTTGCTGTGGGAAGCTGACTTTTAACTAACAGAAATGTCTTTACTGAAAGCAACATGTCCCATCAAGGCTCTGACAGTACCAACTCACACAGCAGGGGTAAAGATTTGGATCTTTCTGCCAGAAAAAACACCCTACCAACCCATTCTTAATTAGGTTTAAAAGCAGTGAGTCACATGAATGTACAAACCAAATCCCAATGTAAGCCAGGGCGTTGATTTCTAAAGATAAGAGAAATCCGCCTGGCAACAGCAACGTTCTTGTCGGTGTAAACATGAACAAAGCCGCTTCACAGGTGGTCATTTAGAGAAGCTGAACCAACTTAATCCTCACAGAGCATCTGAGCTTAAATTGAAAAAGAATCTCATCAAACTCTGAAAAGACCATGGGAGTCTTATCAAAATGTCATGGCATGTTTTTTTGGGCTCAGTTTAATGTTTAAAAAGTAGCAGCAGCAGCAGCAGAGTGGCATTAGTGACATGTATGAAGGAGTGAAATGGCACTGCAGCTCTCTGAACAAACTGTGACCCCAGCTGAATGCCAAGAGTCTGAGCTCGGAGCACACAATGTTCAGAGGGCAGACATCTGTGAGTCACTGCAAGTTGGTGATTTGGTTAAAAGACTCACACTGGAAATGGTAAAATATCTGTTAAGATTCTGTAAAGGTTTAACCGTGTGAAGCCATAGAGACAGGCTGGTCAATTAGATCGGGTGAGAACCCGCTATCACCCACGCTTGTAGATGACTTTGTGATTTATGGTGTGAAAAGGGAGGAGATAGAAGAGAGTCAGAAAAAGTTGTGGAATGTCTTGCAGGGAAAGTAATGAAACTCACCAGATGAAAGAATTTATGTGTGAATTAGGGGAAAACAAGGAAACCGCAGAAATTAGAGGTTTTGAAAATGCATTGGAAAAAGCAGAGATAAGGTGGAGTGGAAGGGGATGAGTGTCAACAATGACGTGTGATACTAGACAATAGAACCAGGAGTTATGTACGATTTGGAGATGGTTGTGACAACTAAGGTCATCTGAGACATTTAGATAGTGATCAGAGGGGGCCAAAATGGACAGGATCAGAAATGAGTATTTAAGCTAATGCTGAAGACTGTCAACACAAAGTAAGGCTGTGTTTACACAAGACTGCTGCCTGGAAGCTGCCGGTATTTTCAGATGTCGAGTGGGAAGAAGTTCCATGTTTAGACGGCGCCACCATGACAGCTTGGGTCAGCTGTAGTTCTCATGCTGTGCCACTAGGTGGCGAAGGTATTTTAGCATTTTAGCATATCCTTAGTGCTTGCTTCATTGTAAACAGTAAACTGCCCCCTTTCTCCCATGAACAATATGTTCATCTAACACAAATAATCTTTATCAGAAACTGTTTGAAACTTAATTGAAATTCTATTCAAATTCCATAAAAAAAATAAAAATTGGGCAAAAAGTTGTCACTATCCGCTACTGTCAACAAAAAAACACAATCTCGCAATTATGGTGTTTCCATTAAGTAAAAACAAAATTAAAGTCACACTTGAATAAGTTTGTTGACGCGATAAGTTGTTAAAAAAAAACTTCTTCCTGTTGTCGTCTTTGCCTTTTCTCCCTTTGGTAATATCCAGTTGTTGATCACATGACTTGTGTGATGCAAAAACAGCAATTCCTTTGTAGTGTTGCAAATGAAACTAATTTCTATACAACCGTAAAATAACCTGGCACAAAACCTTTTTAGCAAATAAGTTTGTTTCCATTATGCAAATTTATTTTGGTAATTAAAATTTGCACAATTATATGGTCAAAGGAAACACAACTATTGTTCATCCTGGAATCTCCTATTAGCAGGTTAGCAACCTGTCAGTAGGGTTACAGCTAGATGGGGAACTACAGGGTGGCTTGTAACTAATCAGCTAAATGTACAAAGGTTATTGAAATAAGATGAAATATCTTAAACATGTGAATAAGACAAAAAAAATAAGGTCGAATCCTTTCCTATAGCACACTCTATGTTCACATATTGTGACCTGCAGTGTGCAAACAAACCCTGGGTTATCAAATGGACTGATGGTAGAAGCATGTCGTGCTCAGCTGTGTCCATGTTCAGAGCTACTGAGCAGGTCAAAGTGGCAGCAGTGAAATTAGGTGAGAAGAGCTCCATCAAAAGTCTCCAACTGGGCTGCGTAATTAGAAGGGCGTGTGAAAGCCCACATGAGACTAGCTGAATGTTGATGATGGAGCGGCAGCTCAGCAGTGAAACAAACACACCATCGCTGTCAGAGCACATCAGCCACTGCATCACTGGGCCAAATCAAGAGGCTGATCTCAGTCGACAGCGGGGTGAGTCCAACTTTGAACAGCTTTATGATGCCTGCAACATATATTTTTTTAACTAAAGCTGCCAATCAAGGTTAGAGTTAGATTATATGGCAAGAAAAGGCCTTCGGTGTAATTGTGAAGAATAACGGAATGCCATTTTCCTCCCTTCTCATTAAAAAACAAAAGAGCATTTTTTTTTTTTTTTTTTTTGTAGACCACAGATATCGTGACCTTGACTTGTGGAAGTCATCTGAATTCATGGAAACCACAAACAGACAAAATGTGCCTCTTAAAAATGTTAACATGTGAAACATTGATGTTCTCTGCTTTGATGCGACATATTTAATAATGCAGTCTACCTTTAGCAACTACTGTGACATTTCATGCTACTAAAAACTTAAATAATTATTCACGGTGCCTTGCGAAAGGTGCTGCATATTTTATTTTTTGGAACAAACTGTTCTCTTAAGATTTCCCTTGCATAAAAACACAGTTACGGTGTTTCAAGGTTTCTCTCTTTTTGGAAACCAAAAACATTCCTTATAAAATGACATTTTCATGTGGATGCAAGATTAAATGTTAAAAAGGTTTCACTGTATGTCACCCCATTGTTGCCAAATTACCAACATTTTTACTATATTTAGTAACATTTCATACAAAACAATCAATAATGGCCCAAATTGGAATTGGCCGTAATCTGCAATAGGCCAGTAAAATGTGATCGATGCACGAAAAGAATAATTGTCCACTTCATTAATTTATTCCCTCTTCAGCAAAATGCTTCTTTGAATTTGAGACCTGACAGCAAAAAGGAAAATAAGATATTTCATTTTATATGTCAAAGCTGCAATTAAACAAGTGTAAATTCTTGAGGCATTGTGGCACCAAGCTCACTTGTTTCTGATGCATTTAATCCCTTACGTACCCAGGAGGTTGAGTCTTCAGTAAGATTAAGAAGCAGTCTGGAACTTGACTCAGTTTCTGTAACATAACACGATTACAGGGAATGTGAGCCTATGTGGCGTAGTGTTGTATCGCTGATGCTCTTTGAGGTTCATCAGAGGGAAATCAGATAAGACAGAACAAAAGTCAACAAACATGTGTTATTAATACCATAAAGGAAACGACTTAGACATGTTTTTGTTCTGCAAAATGCTTCATGGAAACATGCAGAGTCCTGAGCACAACCAAAACCAGGGAGTGTTAGAGGGAGACTGGTCTCAGACCCGTGTCAGATCCTTTGGAATATATTTAATATGCTGCAGGTTTTAACTAGGAAAAAGAAGCTGTTGCAACATGAAAGGTACTGCACAATATGGAAATAATGCAATACAATTTTCCAAGGAAAACTTTTGTACTATTCCAGATTTGAGCAATTTTTTCAGTTTTTTCAGATTTTTCTGTCTATTTCCAAAATATAAACATCAAAATTCACCCTGAATTTTACCCAGATAAAATGATGGATGGATAGACAAACAAACAGGCAGCTAAATGAGTGCAGTGATGTGCACAGATAGACACTAGGTGGTGCTATACTATTGCACCTGCCCTTTTTCTGCTGAATAAAAAGTGCCCTTCTGAAAGTTTTTTTCTTTTCTTCTTCAGAGTGTATGGACCAAGGTAGCAAAAAGCCTATTTTAATCAGCTAGCTACTAATTTGGTTTGGATTTGAAAGTAACAGATGTTCAATATTATTAATACTATTAATGTCTGTTAAGAAGTAAAAATATAAAAGTTATGTTGTGAAGGGTGCAACTTTTCTCTGTACAAAATACAAAAAAATATGTTTTTCACAACAGAGTGCAGTATTATTTGCAATTTAAAATTACTGTATCATAATGGGAAATAAACACAATATCACTGTCTTTAGCTTTATAGAATTTTTATGTCATAATTTCACAGAATTGAACTGTTGATTTTATAAAAAATGTTCACTGTGTAAAAGTGGGACATGCAGAGAAAGTTGTATTTTACATTTGTGTAAGAAAAAATATGATCAGAATGTTTTAAATATCAATATTCATGTTGGTGAGCACATATAGAAATCCACTCAACAAGTACTTTGTACTATAAAGCTGTTGAATTAAGCTGTAGAATAGTCACTGGTAAAATATCTTCAATTAAAATATGTTTAATAGAAGATATTTTAATTTTTATTTAGCACTTCTGATCATTTCAATCTCAGTGACCATGAGTGATGCAAAGGATTTTGATAAATCTTTGTTTTCTATGCTTAGAATTGATTGAAATGTACATTTAACTTCATTCTAACGTTGAGCTTTGACATTTGTAACAAATCAACCATAAATACGTCACAATTCTAGATGTCCAAACTATCTGCAGTCGAAGGTGATTCCGCATGCAAACCCTTCAACCTCAAGCATCTCATCAACCGTAGTTGTGCAAATACTGAAAGCCATCTTTGCCATTATGTGTTTTTGAACAGAACAAAAAGCAGCAGCTTATATTCTCTAACCTAAGGAATATGAGGTCACTAAATTTGAAATTTATATTAAAGTTATTTAGTGTATAAAGTCAATATTTCTTTCTTTTTTTCTTTCAGGACATAAAACAATTGTGAAAGATGAAAGTTAAAACGGTTATTTTACTCATCTTTACATGTAAACTATTAGCATTGTCTGAGCGCCTTGGGTCTCCACTGACTCTACAGGAGGATTTTGAGAGCAGTGACGCATTTTACAAAGTAATGCTGCAATTAAACCAATGACTGCAAAGCAGCTGACATGTAACCATTGTGGACTCTTAAGGGTCAGGGGCCCCAGGGCCATCTTCTGAAAGGTTGCACTGTAAATAACAACCTAATAACCTAAAACAAAATGACTCAGACGGGAGTTCAGAGGATCACAGATCAGCAGTGAGAAGAGTTGATGAGCGTAACAGACAGTAGAGGAACGACAGAATCAGCCAATCAGATAATAGGCCTTTCTATTAATTATTATTTCTAACTTTTTATCATCAGCAGAGATTGAAAATAACATGGAAGGCAAGGACAGCATCAATTAGAGTGGGCAAAAAATTATAAACATACAGTCAGACTGCAATGGAGTGGTTTAGATCAGGGGTGTCCAAAGTGTGGCTTGCGGGCCTCTTGTGGCCCTTTTACTGATTTTTTGCGGCTCCCAACAGAAGTTAAAAAATGATGCAAATGTCTTATCCAGCACAGGGGCAAAATGCAGATGAGGAGACTTTTTTTTCAATCATGGTAAAATTACTAATGACATGATTTTCTTACAATGTAATATGCTAAGCACAACACAAAGTGCTGGTCTTTTTATAACCAAGTTCTTATTATAATTAGAATCAAGTTTATACAGAAACTCTTACTGAAAAACCAACTTTGCTGCACACAAGTCAGCTTCTATTCAAGTTATTAAACTTGGCTAAATAAAGAGAGCATTTTTGAAACAAAGTGACCCAAATCCTGTTCTTATAACTGAAAATAAATGTGTTTAATTGAGCCCAAATGAAATTGAAAACTACAGAAAACAAGCAAAATCCATTTAAACTTTTGGATCCACAATGAAAAGCGTCCAGTTAGTAAAATAAAATAAAAAAACAAACAAAAAAAAAGTGATTGTGCGTCCAGACAAAGTGTTTTAACCTGTACAGGAAGTAGTTGTGACCACATCCTGTTGAATAGTGAGGCTTTGTGCTCTCTACTCTCCAGTGTTTCACACTGTTTGGTAAAAGCAGCTCAGCAGGCTGTGCTGGAACAGCAGGGGTTGCATAAGAAAATACACACTCTGGCTTTTCATCATATTCCAGCAACAGAATGTGACACATGGCAGTTTGTCCCTTCATTAATCTCAGCATAGTTTTCTCACTCTAAGTCAGGGCTACTTTCTTATTTCCTCCTCCTCTCCTGAACTTCCATCTGCGACGGCGGGCTCCAGCTCTGACACCCACATCATCGAAGCCTCGTCTTCCTGAAGCAGCCAAGTGAAGGAAAAACACATGCATAAGCTGTGTGAGACTGACAGGACTGATGGAGGATCTCTGCGCTCATGCTCAAACGCAAGCAAAGATGAAAAACAAAAACAAGTGTTGAGGCTAAGTTCTTCCTCTCCGTGCCTTCGCCTGGCACCTCACCATCTCACCGTCTCATGGCTGAGCTAAGTGGGGATGGCAGTTTCCTCTTAGCATACCAAATTCAGTTAAAAGCGATAGTAGAGCTGCATTTGACAGGACATATGGAGAGATATGCTTCTAAAATTAATATGAAAGACGTTGGGTTGAATTAATTGGACCTCCACTTTTTAGTACAAACATGCAAATAAGATTTCACATTTTATGTGAATGTGTAAAGGAGTTTTAGTGTTTTGGCTAAAACTCTTGTGCAATTGTTAAATGCACATGGAAACAATGTGTTTCCATTACAAATGTGCGCAAAACTTTGTCGATATTCCGCTAATGGTATTTGCAATAAATAACAAACTCAGTTAAAATCAACACTTGCAATATGTTATTAAAAAAACATGCCTGGCCATCATCCTCCAAATTTTTTCATCAAAAAATTTGATTTATTAAAAATTTGATGTGTTTCCATTAAGCAAATTTATATACAAAATGTCAAATTAAACAGAACAGTATAGGTGGAAATTCCCACAATATCACTTGCCAATAAATGTTTGAATGGAAGAAGAATATGCATGTGTATAGAAATGTCAAAGGTTGCAAAGACATCATGATCTGGGTTTTCCTAAAATGTTTAAAGAAATAAGAATGTTAGCATGTGATCTTAAAGGTTTTAAAAAAATAAAACTGTCCCTCTCCCTATTCTGACATTTATCAAATAGAAATTATGTGGAACAAAAACATTGTCTTTTTATACTGTTAATGAAAATATTCGTTTTTTACTGTACCTGATTTGAACTCTGTTTTTTTTATTAAAGTTCAAGAAGAAAATGTACCATAGGAAAAAGGAAAAACAGAGCGAGGAGACGGACACAGAAAACAGAAGGAGATTTGTCTTCCTCCAGGTTCATCGATTGAGAAGTGGAAAGATGCATTTATTAAGGAAAGTACAGCAACATCTATCTGTACAGAAACACAAAGTGAAGAAATCCAAGGACAGAACTATAAAACTTGCAACTATAAAATCCCGTTTCCATCCTTCAGAAAGTACAAAGAAAAAAAAAAAACAACGTAAAAAGAATATCTGACTGTTTATTTTATATCCGATCAATACCAAAATATGCAGCATCAGATACCACTAGACTGCTGCAAAGTCACTAGCTGTGTTTCCATTACAAATGTGTGCAAATTTTTGCAGAAGATCCTCTAATGTCAAAAACCTCCAACAATTTAATAAATGTGGTATTTTAATTAAATAAGAAATGCAATCAATTTCACAGGATTAACTTTGTTTGCATGATGCCGCGGCATCATCATCCATCCTGTCGTCTTCTTCGCGGTTTGGACCAGTAGTAACATCCGGTTGTTGGTCATGTGACTCGTCTGATATAAAAACGGCGTTTCCATTACATCAACTTCAATACAACCAAAAACATCCCAAAACTTTTTCTTAAAAAACAACTTCTTTTTTTTAATTGTTGTTTCCATTAAGCAAATCTATTTATGAAATTGCATACTTACTGTATATAGTCTATAGAAACAACATCCAGTCTCCTTAGTTTCCTTAGATAGAAAACCTTTTACCAGTTGCAATAATAAACTCAACCTTGTAGAACCAGGGTTGAATTGAAATGCGTGCTATGTTTATTAATTGGCTGAATCCGCTGGATTGAATTATCCGTATATTTCTGTATAGAAATGTAATGTTTCTGCATTAAAGTGCCTTGATATGACACCTGCTGTTTATCATTAAAATGTTCAACAGTATGGGAAACAATAGGTAAGTGATTCTCACACTGCTCCATTTACAGTGAATGTAAATATTACTGATTTCAACCATATCTTCACTCGTGGAAATGTGAGATTTATTTTTGACACTTGTCATTTGGGGGAAACGGGAAAGGAGAAAAGAAAATCAGCAGGAATCTGAGGTTGCGGATGTGGCAGTGAGGCGTAACAAACTCTCCCGTTCTGACCGCAGCGGTGCTCAGCCCCTCCCCGGAGCCTCCAGCCCGGGACGCCGTACACATTTCAGGGGTGTATAATGTGTGACAGAGCTGTCACAGGTATCAAGCCTGTCTGTGACAAATCCATAGAGTGTGGCAAGGTGTGTGGGGAGGACAGGCAGGACAAAGATGAGGGACTGGAAAGGAGACTGACAGATTGTCCGGGCGGAGGACAGCTGGGAGATGGCGATATGTGTTTTTTATACATATCTCTCAACACCACCGAGTAATGGTGCATTTGAGGAGTGAAAGTAAACACAGAGTACATGGAAATCTGCAGTGCAACATGTGGAATAACACACAAACACTACAACCTGAAACACACATCACCACTTGGGCTCAATCTGGGTCACAAGGCATTAAATCCCCTTGTTCATCAGCTACTCTTACACACACCCTCACCAACACACACTGCAAACCACAACCATCACCTCACCACACACCATCTGTCCTCCAGAATCCTGGCTATTAAATCCGCCAGGGTCTAACCGGACTAACCCCCATAGAGCTGCCAGACCCACGTGAACCAGCAGGCTGACAACGCTACAGCTCCTACTAACATACAAAACAGACTTCAGACACAGATATTTCCTGTTACATTCATATTCAGAGCCCCATTCAGAACTTCATATCCACTCATCCTGGGATGGAATGCAATGGTTATACTGGATCTCTTTCCATGTTGGAATAAGCAAAAACGGATGCAACTGCAATCATTGTTAAAAACAAGATTAATGGCACAAGTTTGAATTTCCAGAGTTCATTAACAAACAAAAGAGCTTCAGCATGAAAGGCAGTTGTTGCATTTTTACTGTCGCTTTGAAAAAATAAATAAAAAAATGATCAAGGGAAAGGGCAGATCAGACCTCTGCAAAAATAACTAAAATCTAAAATAGAAGACCAGGAAACAAGTGTGCTTCATGGATCCATGTAAATGGAACCTCAGATCTGTTTTACTGTCTCCTGAACAGATCTGGGGCCACAAAGTTAATACCAGACATGAAGTGTTCCAGATCCAAAGGCTTTATAAGAACCAAATTCCAAGTAGTAAGCAATCAACACTAACATCAGACTGACTCTTGGGGCATCGATGAACTGATGACACTTTGTCTTCCATCTGCGTTCCGTCACCTCAGTAAAGGTCGCCAAGTCACAACGAGTGAGTGTGCCAAAGAAACAGAAAACATCAATGAGATTCTGGTTCTGAGATTCTCAGGAAATCAATGGAAATCAAATATTAGCCTCCACTATAAGAAAATATGTGTTTTTCAGAACCTTCTACAATAAAATCAATTTTTTTAGGTCATTAGAATAACCAATTATTTTCTGTTTGCTAAACATCACAATAAACTAATTACACAAACACAAAGCATCACGCAAGTAATGCAAAAAAGTATTTCCATTGCAGTTTTGCAAAATGCACTAATTTTGATATAGTCTGAAAAGCAACTTGTCCTTGTGCAAAAAATTTATATCAAAAAAGTTTTCTTTCTTTTTTTAAATTGGCATGTTTCCCGAATTGTGCAATTTCACAATCAAATTACACCTGATGTCACACAAGGAGACAAAATGTTTGAGAAGTTGCTTCAAAATACATCAACAGAATTTCTGAATATCTAAAATTAGCTATGAAGTTTAAAATGTCATGAAATAATCATCTGGACTTCACCAAACTCCACAGTAATCTTAAACGCCTGAATTTGAAGAGTTTGAGGACATTCCACCACTCTACTCTATTTATTGCATTTAGCAAATTGCTATAATGTTGGTAATCCTACCAACAGGAAAAGGTTTCTCTCCTTCTCTTTTCATAGAATGTGAAGAAATATCAGGTTATACCTGGAAGTGGAGATAAGTGTCACAAGTGCTTCTCCATAGAAGTGAAGGCACTTTTGCAAAGTGTAGAGAAGAACATGTGATGGAGATGTAAGACTTTACCTTGCATGTGAGAGGAAGCTCATACTGATGCACATTCGTTAAGATTCACACGAGGTAATTAGGAGAGAAGCAGCAGGCGCCGCCTCCACACTTGTGTCTCCAGAACATCAAAGCAGCGTTGGCCCACTTGGTGGTCGGCCATCTCACTCTTCTCTTTCTGTGCCCTCAAGTTGTTAAGCGACATTACTCTTTAATCAGCTCGGCATCTGGGGAGTATTCTGCCCCACAGATATCATGCAAATCAGCACAGCTCTACTTTGTTGGTGGCTATGTGGTGGTCTGCTGGTGGAACGCTCCACTGTTGCATAAAGTTGGATTTCTGCAGGTCTGAATCAAAGCAGCTTGAAATTTTTCTGCAATCTCACAGGAAAAAAAGAAGAAGAAGAAGAAGAAGAACCTCTTAACTGTGAGTGACTTTCGGTAAAAGCCTGGATGTTTGTGGGTTTCCACATGGATGGGGATCGTTTTTCTCTTTTTTTCTTTTTTTTTTCTTGACTCATGGGGTGTCTGGGGATGTTCATTCGGGTCGCTGAACATGTTCGGTTCTGGTTGGAGTCTCTCAGAAACTCTTGGAGGCTGGTGTCTATGGCTTTTGGCAAGGAATAAATTAAATAACTGTAACCTCCACTGCTAATGTGTATAAACTTGAAATCCGCAGACATCAGCTCATGCAGAGGATCAGAGAGTACGCTGCTGGCACACAGATAAAATCTGAAATTTCTCCTTTAAGCTGAAAGTTGGTGTCAGCTTCAGAGCGGTCACTTGTGATATTTTCTATCACATCCATGTCTCAGTCTGAGTGTCAACAATTGTTTAAAAGTTTCGTTTTTTTTGGTTTCATTTGGTTTCTACTGTTCCATACATGTAAATTGGTGGATGGGCAAACACCGGAAAATCAATTAAACTCTTGACTTCAAACAAGAAAATGATATCTTCAGAAAAAAAGTCATAAACTTTGCAATTTTGAAAGGATTTCAGATCAAGAGAATGGCAAATTTACTGGAACAAAAATATTTTGTTGAAAGGTTCTAATTCTGCCACAGCTGAAAGTCCAGACAAACGAACAAAGCAAATATCTGAATTACATTTTAGCGTTAAAAGCCTCGGTTTAATTTATTGTGATCCTTTTCCCCAAGTGATCCTTTTTCATTCCTGACTGACCTTTGACCTGCAGAAATGGCCAGTGTCCCAACAGGTCTAGTGAACTGATAGAACTGAAAGCTCGGTCAGATAGAAGTGATTGTTTTTCTCCCACAACTTGGCTGCAGAATAAAAGCCTTCCCTGTCTGCTACAGCAGCTCAAATCCCCGGCTCATGTTGGAATGCAACACATTTAACTGTGCACAAAAAAAATAAAAAATAAATGAAAAATCTGTAGATAGATCCCAGCAGGCCGTTTGGTGGAGAGAAAACTGGAGGCGGATCTCTCAAGATTCTTTATTTCCAGGACCAGTCAGTGTTTTCAAATCAAATCTCAATCAGCTGTCTGAATTTTCAGCACCAATTTGAAAACTACAGAACACAGATATGATATTTTAATTCAATTCATGCCAACTTGTTGAATTTGACTAGCATTTACATTTTAATGCCCTCTCTCTTTTTTAGGATTCTTTCTTCCTTTCTTTCTTTACTCAAATAAACTGTAATATGATATGTTCATTCAGACATTTTTTCTATTCAATTAGCAAATTTCATCTGAAGTCATCCATTCAAACTGCTAGGACTGAGTTTTCTCTGGTCAAAGTCAGAAAAAAGATGTCTTATCCATAAAGTGTGTTTACTCTTTTAAAACTAACAATTTGGCCCGAGAAGCATACTTGCTGTTTTTTTGTGATAAAAAAACTATCACAAAATAACACTTCTCCAGTAGGAAAAGTGTTATAAAACCAGAAAATAGGCCAACAAAGCCGCGCTTTGTAAATAACAATGTTTTAAAGTATTTCTTCCGCCGGTTGCCTAGGTTCAGTTGCTGATAATAATCCCCCCGCAGCTGCCTAGCAGAGGAAAATACATCTTTATTCATGCAGCTCTCATTTCCATAGCTCTTCCATCCTAATGCAGAACAGAACAGCTTGCAGATAAGAAAAGTAATATTGTCTGACAGCAGCTTTTGCCATTTTGCGGGAATAAAGATGTGCTGTCTTTGATGTACTGTCTGCAGGAACTGAATAAAGGTGTATCAAGCTTTTGTGCACATAACTTCCTCTTCAGCCTTGACAAAGAGCAAGTGTGATTAAACATAGCTCAGTGGCTGCTGTAGAGTCACACCTTTGAGTCACAAGGCTCTGTGACGTCTTAAGCTGTCTGGATGAATGTTGTTCCAAACAGAATAATGGAGCAGAGAACTGCTTCTCCCGTTCTTCATTAACCACATAGAAAGTCTGCTAAGATTGTTCGTTCAAAGGCAATTTCATTTTATGTCCAACAAACAGAAAACACAACCATTTAGAACTGTTGGACTTGATCACATTTTGTCAACCAGTGGCGGCATCGTGTTGATCATGTGACTCGTTTGATGCAACAAAAAAAAAGAAGCGTTTCTATCACAGTTTTGTGAAATAAACCAAAAAAAGCCTAAAATACTAGAGTCGTGTTTCCATTTAGCAAATTTATTTTCAAAATGTGTCAATGGAAACGTAGGTACAATACCCCTATTCTACAATCACAGTGGCTGAGTTTTTGTAATATAGATACAAAATAATAAAGACCATCCAGAACAGTATTGAAAAGCCCATTTATTTTAGGAATTTTATTGCTCAGTTAAACACATTATATAGTTTAACTATACATATGAAAGTTTGAGCGCCTTTCTTTCTGTTAATTATGATTTTCCACTTACAACTAAAGAAAATAAGAGCAAAGGCCTGAGCGCAGTGAGCTTGGTTCAGTTTGAGTGTTCACCTTTATGCAGCAAGGCTACTGCAGCTTTTTATCTCCAAGTTATTTTGGAGCTGGATGAGGATGCGTGGAGTTTTTTGAAAGCTCTGAACTGGACTACAAACTGCTGGTTACAGAAACTGACTCATGGACCCCAGGGAGACATTAGAGGTAAATTGATTCTGCAGGATGACTCTAACTGCTCAATCAATGAAGCCACCAGAATAAAATAATCACCCGGCTGACACATGACTGTCAGATTAGAGAGTAATGTGAGTTCAATAGCTAGCACTATCTTTCAAGGATGTTTTTTATGCTTCCATGACTTTTTATGATCCTTGAAACCAAATGAGCTTTCATCTCTCCAAACAGGATAGAAAAGAAAAAAAAAAAAAACTTCATTTGCACCATCCAGCTATTTAATGATATTCTATTTGCAGTGGCGTTCATTGTGGGAAAAGCAAATGGCACTCATCTAACACGTTCATGTCTGAGGCTGGAAGGGGCAGCGGCGAGCGGAGAGGCTGCAGCGATGGGGAGCCGGCTGGAGGCTGGACCCCACACAGCATCAAGTTCCTCAACCAAACCAAAAGAAATACATGTTTTTAAATCAAACACATCCCTCATCCATCACAGGTTCATCATTCTGAGAAATTTGTTCATATTTCATGGATGCTACGGTGAAAGCAAACATTACAATTCAGCACCAACATTAACCTTGAACATGTTTTATTCAAACCATCTATTTATTGTTTGGCATTTTTCACAGAAAGATTCACTTTTTAACTTTAGGCACTGCAGCAAGCGTTTAGAGTTCTGCTCTGTGAATGGTGCCAGTTTGGACCGACAGAGGCATCCATCTCCTCTCAGGAAATCTGGGCTCGCTTCTAGCCTCTCAAATCCCCGCAGTACATCTGTTGCATTGTGCAGCTAGCAGTCTGTGTGGAGCAGACTATTGTTTCCTCAGCTAACAATGACTTTGTTGCAAACCGGCCTTGCTTACTCCGTCTTCTAGCCATTTCAGACAACAAAGTTGGGAGAAAATACACAACTTCAACATGAATATCAATACAGGCTGCGTTCCGTATTGAATCACAATAGCGGTGAGCTGAGGCTGTGGCACAGCTGACCTTTAAAAGCCAGGTTTGATTCTAAATATGCATCCTTGATACATATATTACACTTCTCTATAGCCTAAGGTAAGGCACTGCCAGCACTGCAGTCTCTTTACATCCCAACAGAAGGACAGCAGGAAGTCGAATCTTTGCACATTTCACTTTTATGACAATTTTTTATGTTATTTCAACATAATTCTACAAATGATAACTCACAAGGATGAAATGAAAGTAGCAATAAGAAGCGTCATAATCTTTCCAATTATGTTTTTATATATATATATATATATATATATATATATATATATATATATATATATTGATCATTTCAATTTCTTCTTGACAATGCTGCTCCATTAAAAAGGCAGTACTGTATTTTGAGTTTTCCAGGCACTTAATACCATTTTATTTTATATATACAGTAACAAGTAAATATGTCACAACCTCACCACCTTCTTTGTCTGCTTAGTTGAGATAATAAAAAGCATAAAGAGCCTTTAAGCATGTTTGATGCTACTGCATTTTTATCTTAAAACAATCTTTAATATTTCATTGCTTAGTTTCTGCTCAGATAGGGATGTCTCTGTCTTCCAGAGTGCTCACTTTACGTCACGATAGCAAACGGGACGTTATGTATCCATTGGCATCACCAAAATCCCAATCTCATCTTGGGCAAATTTTTACTTTTGAAACAATTGCAATGTCACTGAGATTTCAGAGTTGAAGAAATATATGGAAAGAAGATTTATAGCCCCATCAAACTTTAAAATTGATTTTTGTCATTTGAACTGAGGCATTTAAAGTACAGCAGACTGTAGGTATTTGTGTGAATTGGAAACAACCCATGAATATCAAGTATTCACTGACATCTGCAAATAGTTGAGATCCCTAAAAATACATATAACTATATATATTATTATATAACTGTATAATAATAATATTTTAACATATTTATGTATGATATAAGTTAACATACATAAATACGTGGAGTAAAAACTGTTTTTGCACTACCACAGAAGCTAACGTCTACAGCCTCCTTTAGCTATCGGGGTTCAGCCAATCAGTGGGAAGAAAAATGCAAGCAGCTCCTTGATTGGCTGCTTTGCAAATGCCAGTCAATAGCATGTCAAGCTGCACTGAATGGCAGTATTGTTTGTTTTTCAAATATTTCAGATATGTGCATTGAAAGAAAACTGAGAATACTAAAGTATTAAAATATGACTGTAAAATCCAGATTCCTTGAACTGAAAAGCTTTTTCAACACAGTTTTGATGATTAGCCTTTTTGGAAATTGCTTAATATTTATTGCAGCTGCATGAAACTGAATAATAAATGACTTCTGATTATTAACTGGTCTGTTTTCTGGGAACTCTCCACTTATTTTAACTGCTGTTGATAATTGGTTTGGGTCATTACTGAAATGAGTTGGTTGTGCTGGCATTTGCAGACATAAGTGTTTCTGAAATATGAAAACAAGCTCCGTTGTGCAGAGTGATGAATTGTGTCTTGATTAATTGATTCACCTTCTTTGCCGTTTGGTCTGTTGGTAGTTTTTCTTCTTCTATAATCACAGGTACACACACTGTCACCCCATCACAGTTCTGACAAACTATCTCCTTTGTATTCATAAGGAGTGAAGGATTTCTGGTCCTACTGAGCAAAGGTAAAATATATTTTAAGAATACTTCCCCAGCTAATGAACAGGTGTGTATCTGGACTGGGCTTTGGGTTTGTGTTTTAGCCAGAAGCAATTTAAAGAATAGAGTAATAGTAATGGTATGGCATGCTGTGGTGGCCTTTAGCTGTGAACCCTCCAACCATTTCTTATCTGACAGCAAATTAGAACTGACTTCACTTTTATTACAACACAGCCGTGAGTGCAGAAAGAGAAAGAAATGACTGAATAAAACAGATTTCTACAAAAACACATGTTTTGTTGTTGCTTTTTTTTCACACTTCCAACCATTCAGGCATTTAGGAAGAATCTGACTACAGCAGATTATTGAAAATATTTTTTTTTTCTGGCTCTGAGTCAATGCAGCAAGAGAGAATCAGCTGTGCTTCGCAGCAGTTAACAACGTGTTGTTGCACAAAGTTACAATTAACATTTCACAGTCTTCATGGGGGCTGGAACAACACTGTTCCATAATTATATGATGTGTCAATTAGATATTAAGGTAATTAGGTTTTTGACTTTTCAGCTTTAAAGCGTATCAAATGTATACAATGACTGGAGTATATTTTACTTTTATTACTTTTATTTTTTCTAGGGCTGTCAATGTCAACATGTGATTAATCTAAAAAAAAATAAATAATGAGTTAATATTACATAATGCAGAATAATCCTATTTTGACCTAAAAGTGTTGTGTGGCTCACAGCAGTGCAGTCTTGTACTGCGGTCAGCAGCGCAGAGTCGCAAACGCAAGTGAAAAGATGAGACTGCTGCACATCTCACTTTAAAAGAAACGAGCAACGAACTTTTGGATAAAATCCATATAGCACGTATTTACTGAAATTATACATTTTCAGTAAATGCAACCAGTTTATAATTAACATTTCTAATTTATGTTTGAAACAAAATGACTTCTTTAAATGATAAAAGTCTGGAAAACTGAGATGTTTTCTGTCACATTTTTTTTAAATGTGCATTTTTATATTTAAAGCTTCCAAAGGTAAACATGGTGATTAATCGTGATTAATCACAGTGCTAGAGTGTGATTAATCTGATTTAATTGATTGACAGCACTAATGTTTTCTCACATGATTGATGTTAATGTTTTATTGCATCTTCTGACAAAGTCCACCTTATGTCTGAGTCCTTACTCTCTGCAAGGACAGAAGGAGGTCGTCACCAATCGGATATGCCTTCCCTGCAGAGGGTTTGAAGATAAAGATGGAGAAATGCTGTGTGACTCTGGCCAGTGGTCAGTTATTCAGTCCAGCTGTGAGTCAGACCATGAGGCGATGTCTTCTGACGTGACACCGAAAGGCAGAGGGCTGCAGCTGCAGCTCACATTGTGCCGCCAGAAAGATTGAGAAGGAGAGAAAAAAAAAGACCCAGCAGAAAACGCATTTTGTCTTGGCCAGAAACACGATGAGGGCACCGGGAGGAGGGCGCACACAGTCATCTGTCGCTTTGGCAAAACAGTCATTTGCATGACAAATGTTGCTCTCTGTGTGTTTTAGTCAATGTGTCCTGCTGTGTCGGTGCTAATCAGCAGCGCCTTTTTTTCCTTTTCAACTCTGCCTTTTTCCTCTGCCTTTAATGGAGATGTCTTGATAAATTCAGGGGTTTTTTTCTAGACATGAAAATAAAAAAAATGTTTAAAAATGTTGTTTCCTTTGTCTCTAAATGGGCTCACAATAAAGAACATGTTTGCTGCCTAACTTTGACTTTTATGCAATTCAGTTTGATGTTGTCAAAGTCTTGAATTAGGACAAAGTATGTCATTATTTGAATGTCGGAAAGCCAAAATTAAGCTATGTCGTTGTTTTGTAGGCGGAAAACAACAAGGCTGCATTCACATAGGTTGTGGATTTCTAGAAATGTTCATACAAAAAGGAAAGGGCACACTAAAAACGGCCCACTGCTGTTTTTACTCCCCCAGACCTATAGGTGGTGCTAAGCATTGAGTTTAGGGCATGAAGCCTCCACACGAGACCAACACTAGGCTACAGGGGAAGAAGAATGACGAGAGTCCGTGTGGACTTTTCTGTCCGGAGTGTCAACAAAGTTGAGCTTCTCTGTTTCATATTGGATTATAAAAATAATAAACTTTTTATTGGTAAATTTTGTGAAGTTGCATCATATTTAGCCTTGTTTTCTATGACCTTTGTTTTCAGTGAGACAATCACGGTGCATTTTTCTTATTTTTTAGGAAATTCCTAAATTAAGACACTGAAATGCTTTGGAACCATTCTGACATCAATCTTTGACTATGCAATTAGATTTATATGGGCAGAAAACATGTGAGATTTAATGTCAATTTGAAAACAAATGACATCATAATATTTAACATTTTTGGGGGCGTTTATAAAAAAGTATCCCAGATGTTTTTCACATTACTACCGCAACTTTTAATGGGTTGTATTGTGATTTTATGAGAAATGCAAACATAAAGCAGTGCATAATTTGATATTAACAAATTATGTTAATATCATTTAAAGTTGTGAACTTTAAATGACTTGTGAAGATATTTTTTTGCGTTGCATTTTATCTTGGGGTAATTTGGGGCATGTTTATAAAATCACACCACTCTTTTCTGATTTCAATTCCTACAAATAAATCAAGTTCATTCCGGATCCTGTTCATACAGCACATGGTGTTGATCTGTGTGATCACACAAAACCGCAGAATGTTTCACAAACAGATGCTCTACTAGTGCAGTTTAGAAAGAGAGTAAGATCAGTGTTTGCCCAGCTTTGCATGAAGCCTGCAAGCTTCTTGCTGTTCTAGGCAAAATAAACCAAAAACAAATAAACACAAACTTTATGTCTGACTTAGAAAGTTGTCTAATAAAAATCAATATGTAGAAGTAAAAAAGCAAGTGAACCAAAATAACACTGGTTTCCTCCTGAAGATCAAATCAAATCTAAACTCTTTACACAGAGCTGCTACTTCAGTGCAATATAACCTGAGGGCAACCATGCAAGACCCGACGGTCTCTCCTTAAAATTGCCAGTCACAACAGCTTAGATGCTATTGTTTTTACCTGGTGAATCTGTCTGCCTGTGTTTGTCTGATACAGGAAGATGGTTCCCCAGACTACCTCAGAAGCAGGTTTAGCTTTAAAAACACCCTCGGCTGATGTTGACACGTCTCTCTTCATAACACATTTTGTAAGCATGAGAATGCCAAAGACCCTCTACTTCACTGAGGGGTTGTATACTTACAGACCAGCAAAAAGGAAGTAAAATACTTGGATGGCAGATGTTCTGTTTTTGGTCTCAGGAAATGTTTACCAAATATTAGAGATCGACCAGCATCATGAAGGCCAGGAACACAACAGACAAGAAGAGGTGGAGCAGCTTAAAGCAGAGCTAGGGTGTTTCAGGTCAGTGTGAGTCCGGTGGACTCGGTTAGATTGGGAACCAAAACTGAAACATTTGCTCCATTTTCAGCTGGTGCGGTTTTCTTTCACACTGCACTGTTAAACAAACCAAACCCTTTGAAAAACCTGTTCCCAGCTCAGGGGGGAGAATCGGTTAACAAGTAATTACTACATTACTCTTTATCTTATGGAAATATGGCAAGAAGAAATACATTGCAAGAACACATCAACTTAAGAATTGAATGCATCCAAAATCCCACAAAATTGTACTGAACTATGTGGTTAGAACATGACACCATGTGAAGACGTTTTCTAAGTATGAATGCATTTGCAAGCCCCCCCCCATTTGCTTGTACTGCAGTAGCACAGTTGTATCATTGGCTCCACCACAGATTCTGTATGTGATCTAAAGGAAAAGGGTGGAAGTGATGCAGCCAGTGACGGCCTTCTGGCTCCATGTGTGAGGTCAAAGTGGAGAAGGCCAAAGAGTGTCCCATGAGTTCCTGCAGTCCTCCCTCTCCCTGCCAGCGCTGACACAGTTACAAGCTGCTTGTCCTGCAGAACTCACTTGCCCTTAAAGTGAGATGCCTGCTTTAGTCCGGTGTCATGCTGTTCACACGTTTAGCGTGCCAGCCCTCGTTGAAAGCTACGACCACCCCAGCAGCAGCTGGAGACGTCCATTTGAATCATCTGAATCATAGCAACAGCCACACATTTTAATTGGGTCAGGAAACTGCTGTGTCTGCTGATGTTCATAAGAACTTTCTTACCGTCCAGCTCATTTTGTTTATGCTGGATCCCTCAGTTCAGCTGAGGAAGGAGACTGCTAACAGAATGTCTTTGGACACATCCAGAGCGCTGACTGTCAACTTTTTTCTTGACTCAAGCTACTTCTGTCAAAAGCAGATTGCAAGTTTCCAGCTCTTCAAGTCCTTATTTCCTACTTACTTGGAGGAAGAACTTGTATTTGACAGCATGTTTAACCACAGTCAGAGACACACTAGCTGTGTTTCCATTACAGATGTGTGCAAAAGTTTGTCTATATTCTGCTACTGTTGAGAAAACATAGTTTTGTGTTGTTTCCATTAAATAAGAAATTGAATTAAAATAACACGTGAATACAGTTGTTCACACGATAAGTTATTAAAAGTCATGGCAGCGATTCATGTAAACAGTCATATGAGACATATTCATAATTCAGCCAATGACGCGACTTTAATGAACACTCAGAGCTCTGAAAACAAAAGCACACCATCATCCTTCTACTACTTCCTGTTTTCTTCTTCGACATTTTCACCAGAAGTAACATCCGGCTGTTGATTTTGTGTGATGTGAAAAACGTGTTTCCATTGCAGTTTTGTGAAATACATCTATTTCAATACGGCTGACAAACCACCTCATCCTTGCTCAAAAAAGTTTCTTTTAAAAAAAGAGTTTCTTCAAACTTGGCCCATTCAGCAAATTTATTTTTGCAATTTGAAATTGCGCAATTCTGTGGTTAATGGAGACACAGCTACTGTGAGTCGATAGGTTCATTGGTTCCTCTCCATAGGTGAAGGTTTGAATTTACCACTTCACTTTTGTCCTTCAGCTTGACAGCAATGTAGAAACTACAGCAGGTTAAGGGTCAATTTATCTATCCATCATTCAAGCCTGCAGGAAGCCATCTACCTTCTTCATGTCATGTCTCCGGCTTCGGGAAATCATCTCTACCTCCAGTGACTTAGTCTTTGGCTGCCAAAGCTTAAAGATGCCAACAGAACCATATGGTATCATCTGCAAAGCCTGTCATCCTTCTTTTCATAACTAAACTTTGACATTCTGTTCATAAAATCATAAACTTGAACTGAGACAAGGGACAGCGCAGACTGACTTGTTTTAGGCCAGTAGAAGTCCAGTTTGGTTTCAGACTTTTCTAACTGCCTTCAGCTTCATCCACCAGGATAAAGAAGTGATTTAACTACTTCAGGTAAGATATTAAACCTTAAACCAGACCTTTAACATGCAGTGACATGCTTGACCAGTACAGAAGGCCACTGTGACCAATCTGAGCCAACACCCCTCATAACTTTGTCTTTTCCTCCAGAGTATTGTGCTGGATGTCTTAGCGAACCATTCTGCCACACCGACGGAAGAACAGAGTGAGGAAACCAAATGGGTTTCATAATGGAATTGAGGTCAAAGGAGTTCTGATTGATTTGGGTTATTACCAGATCTTACCAGCACAAAAAAAGAACCTCATTACAGCTGAGGTTGTGTGTGTGAAATCCATCATTTCAGCAAACACAATTAAGATGCTCTGTAAATGATTTGGCAAAGCTCAACAGTATTGCTCAGAAGACCCGCATCTAATATAGATTCAAGGTTTGCCACTCTTCTGACACTAGAACAATAACTTCATCCACGTGAAAAATATTGCATCAAAACTCTCATGAGTCCAGTTGATTCCTCTCCATTTTGTCTGTCTTTGCTCCCATCCCCCTCTTTTGTTTTGATGTAAGATACTCATCTGCATTCTCTCTCTCTCTCTCTTTCTTCTTCCTCATGTCTTTTCCTCCCTGTCTGCATTGTACACTTTTCCAGCACACCTTTCCCCCCTGGCTCTCCTGCAACTAAATATAGTGACTGGTGCAGACAGCTCAGCCTTATAACGAATGGTAAGCAGAGCAGCGGCGCTGCAGAGGCATGTGGATTTGGATGAGCTGCAGCTTGACTTCAAGAGACAATGAAGTGCATTCATACAGTGAAGGAATCACAGATACATAATTTCGAGAAGGAAACAATGCGGATAAACAGGATGTATGTGTACTACTATCATAGCTGAAGGGAAGAAAAGCATTCATTGCTGCAGATGACCTGTTGCTTTGGCACTGAGTGCAAGGATACATTTGTCTTGTCAACTGAACAAAATATGTTACTTCTGAATGGTTTCCTTACTATGGAAATGAACACAGGGCTTCTCCCTGTTACACTCACAAACTTATATCAAGTGGAGCCAGAGTAGACTGACTCCCACAGAGATAGACTGGAGCAGTACCCACATAGAAGTGGAATAGCAAGAGCAAAGCAGATTTTGCATGCACGTATTGTGTGGGAGTCTCCAGAGCATCAGCTGCTCCTGTTTATGTGAGGCAGCAGCATGAAGTGCAGAAAGGCAACATGGGAAACATTTACAGAGGAGAAATTATTATTTAACTCTGCTTTTCTGACACCAGCACCTTCACAGGATCGTTGTTGTTGTTCTGGGGTCACATGTCACACCAGAAGCTTCTTGAGCAAAATGATGACTGGACATTCTCATCATGTTTATATGGGCATATAATTGTCTCAACAAATGTGGCCACATTGCATTTTATTTTTGAATTTGAAACCATTTGAGGCCTCTTGAAATTGGACCCAAATTTGAAACAGATTTCAGGCTCACCAGAAATCTGGAAGAAATAGATTCAAAATATCTAGAGGTATTTAAGTGTTATACAAAACAGAAACAGAACCAAAGGTTGCTGTATACCTCACGTTGTTTTTGTCCATGAATCACATACTGATGGCAGCACATTGCCCCTACATATACTGTAGACAGGCATATAGGAATGATAAAGCTCTTAAAATATGATGAACCAACAATCCACTGTTCAGTAACTAACAGACTTGCATTTCAATATTCAGTTTATTATGAAACTATAAGAATAATCCACTGACTAATATTTGTTTTCTCACTGCATCTACAGGCTGTTAGAAATCCAGAAATATCAGAATGAACTAGAGAACAGAAGAACAAAAAAATATCAAACATTTAAACATAAAATAAAGATCTGAAATGAAAAGAATGATGTTCAGGTAGATCATGGAGAGTGTTTGGCTTTGAGGTAAGTATATTTGAATCTTTCAATCAAAATAAACAGAAATGAAGTGAAATATCTCATTGGCTGTAGAGAAACAAAAAGCCTGTTAAAATGCCCATAAACCACCAGATATTCCAATTTCAATAAGCCTGAGAGGTTCTTATTTAACTCCTCCTTAAAAACAATGCCACTGTGGTTTAGATAGGATCGAACGTCGACTCGTTGTTGAACGTGTCTGAATCGGTGTAGTTAAAGTCTAACTGGTGGACTCACCCAGAACTCCAAGCCGGTAGTTGATTGTGATGACGATTACGTTCCCGTAGCTCGCCAGGATGCTGCCATCGATCATGTTGCCGGTTCCCTCCACATACGAGCCTCCATGGATGTAAACCATGACGGGCTTTAATCCATTCTCATCATGAATATCTGAGCAGAAGAAATCACAGATCAGAAAAAGACTAAAACACTCTGGAGTATCCATCACAACGTCATGATCTCAGTCCCAGCTGAAAAGACTGGCCAAAATTCCAGCAAACTATTGTGAAAAACTTAGGAAATGAAACATTAGCAGTTTAAAAGGAAATTCTACCAAGTAGTAAGAAACAGAAGAGAAATTCTGAATTTTAAGAATAAATGATCTAAATAATCTTCGAATCGTTTAATCCGTAAAAATGATTTTAGTAGCTCTAAATGACCTCAAGCAAGAAAACCTAGTCAGTAAAACTAAAGGTTTTATAGAGCTTCCATAAATCAAACTTTGGTTTCAACATCATATAGTTAATGTTCAGTATTGCTAATATCTGATGTGCTGGTAGTAAGTGATAAATCATTTTGAAAATATAGGAAAAATCTGAAGAGGAATGATTTTGACATATTTTTCTAATCTAACAAGAACTTCAGTATCCAGTACCTTAAAGGACAGATGGTGTTAGAAATATGGTTTGAGTTCCTCCAATAAATCCTGATGAGTACATCATGGTTTAAACCCTGTAATCTTTACATCAGTCTGTTCTCTCTGCTCCATTTGTTATTTGTGTAATGCACTGGGAATATGGCAATTATGGCAGATGAAAACCTTGTTGATGAAACTCTCCGGTTGTGATTAACCAGGATGATTAGCAAATATGTATCTGGTATCTACAAAACATGAGCGAATCCCTTTAATCAAAGAGTATGGAAGGAAAAAATACTTCCAAGTGAAAAGTGTTTGTACCAAATCAGAGAGCAAAGGAGGCACAAGCATTTCACCAAGAATTCACTCAAAATTTGGCATTTGTTGTAACTTTTTTCACCTCACTCCTTTGAACCGCCGGGTTGAAAGGGAAGGAACATCAGAGCAGTCCGTCTGATGCCTGGTCTCACTGCACTACAGCAAGTTTTGGTTTTACTTGAAACCAACTCCTGAACAAATTCATTCACCCCGGTCAGGCCGGCTCAGAAATCCCTCAAATGTCATTCAGGATGGAAGTCTCTGCCGGTGAAAATTGTAAATCGAAAGCAGAGGTTGGGAGCTGTTAGTATGAAATATCCAAAATGAGGAAACCGAGCTGTAATATTTGCTGGTTATAATTTGCAATTTCACTGGAAAGAAACAGGTGTTTATTTCTAAAACAATTTTTATTCTAGATTTCTGTTGATGATAAACAAGAGAACAAATTCCATTTAGTCCAACACTATACCACCAGTTCAGCTAAGTGATGAAGACGCCATGATGAAGTTTCCCTCTTTGTCTTCCAAAAGTAAAAATGGTCATTTTGACACTTCACTTTTTGTTTCATCAGACTACAGGACATGTCTCCAAAAAAATAAAGTCTTTGTCCCTGAGCACATCTGCAAACTATAAAATATCGCTTTTGGGGAAATTGCGTTTTCCTCTCTTTTTTCACCATCTTGAATTAATTTTTTTGAGGACACCGCAGCTCCAGCAGTCAGACTCTGACAAGCAAATGTCTTTTTTTACAGTGCATGGAAAAATCTGGTTCTCCACTGTGTTACAAAAGAGAAATTGCCATACACAGTACATGAAACACAATTAGAAAACCACAAAAGGCTAAAAGGTTAGCCGCTAAAGATGCTAAAGCTAACATTTGATTTGTTTTTGTTCAGATTCAGTTTGTGAAATTAATCTTTGCTGCATTTGATCATCTCTTGCTTTCAAACTGAATTACACCAATGCATTAAACTTGATAACTGTACATTGTTCCAAATACAGATTGGATTTATGAAAATAAAAATGAACCGATTGTTTTCAACACTTTCTCATACTGAAAGTACCATAAAATTCAACAAGAACAAAAAAAAAAAATAGTTTCCCTGGGCTGTGTCTATTGGTCTTAAATTGGATCTTCTATGTGCATACAAAATATGAATCCCTCTTTCTGTTGGTGATGGTGCAAAAGAATTTGTTTGCACATGATGCACCTCAGTAGGCCTGGCACAAAATCCACAAAGGTGGGTAGCCACGAGGCAGGAAGAGTGCATAGTTCTCCTTTTCTACAGAATAAAAACTAAGGCCAAGAAGTCCTGAGCAACCCACAGAGAGGTTATTAATGTCTGCTGTCCTCTGAGTTGTTGCCCCCGGCTTAGTAAAGCCCTATTCCTCCACGCCTCACCTGTAACCAAAATGGCAGAGTCAGAGGTTGGGGTGTAAGTGGTAGGGAGAATGGGTTGATGGGTGCTAATGGTGACCCTTGGGAGGATGTGAGGTCAGAGCCCCGGGTCGATTTGCCCCACTTTAACAAATGCCTGCTACTTACAGAGGCTGGCCAGCACAGTGGTGTCAATAACTTCCTGTTTGTCATTCAGTTTCACATTAGAACAAGCCCCCATGGAACAGGATGGGCGGTAGGAACAACCTTGAAAAGGCAGATCCACATAAAACAAGAGCAGTGCCATTAAATTGTCATAGCCTCTAACAGATCGGCATCTGATGGTTGCTGCAGGCATCTGTGGGCTCAAACAAAACTATTCTCTAGCTTTCCATCAAACAAACAGTCAAACTGACTGCTTGTGCCTATCTCTTCGGTTGGAGTGCATCAGTAGAGTCACATGCTAAGAGAGACGGAGAGGATAAGAAGTCTACTCATCCTAATTCAGTCCAATAAAAAAGAAATAAACACCAGGCAGAGTTAGCTCTCATTTACTAAAATGTCAAACAATTAATTTCGCCAACATGTCGCTTGTGAATGAAAATAACAGACATGTTTTAACTTTATTTGTATAGCACAAGGCAGTTCATAGTGCTTTACATCATAAAGACACAAAAATACAAAGTCATAAAATCAACATCCCAATAAAAATTACATTTTGTTGAGTGTCGTCATCAAAATCATAAATACAATTCAAATATTACATTCAAAGTTCCATTTATTATCTTGTAAAAGTGACTCTAAACAGGTGGGTTTTTGGTCCTCGGTGGTTCGGCAGGTTTGTGGTTTTCTGGAATGTTATTCCATATTTGTGAGGAATAGAGGCTGATTGCTGCTTCTCCACGTTTGGTTCTGGTTCTGGGGATTTACAGCAGGCCAGAACCAGAAGACCTGAGAGGTCTGGAAGGTTGATACAACAGCAGATCTTGTGGTGCTGAGCTGTTCAGTGATTTAGAAACTAACAGTCTTTTAAAGTCTATTTAAATCCACCCTGAATATCACTAAATTGCATCCTTATTATATAATTTTTTGAGTGCTTCATAAAAACCTAAATCCTTCAAAAACGTCCATTTATACATTAGTGTTTTAATTTTTATTACTTTCTTAGATTTAGGCATTCAGTTGATTCTAAATCTCTTTAGTCAGAATCTGCACTTTTTAACTCCTGAGCTAAAGCTGGACGTGATTCAATGTGAATATTGTTCAAACCAGTTTCACATTTGTGCTAATTATACAGCCTTACATGAGCTGTGTTTATTTGGATCAGAAGGACCAACTTTGGGTAATTGTGCATTGTCTACCAAAGGAAAATTGGCCTGAATGCAATTAGAGTAAATTAGAGCCTCTTTCAGAGGAGTAGTTTGGATTTGACCTCAATAAATCAAGTTCTTCCATCCCTGGTACGACGAGGTTCAAAACCAGAGAAGCTGAAAGCAAACCTGCCAACTGACATGAATGTTGCTACAGGCTGGTTTGGTGTTTTATCATGAATCCTGGGTGGGCTCAGGATGCCATGCTCCAGTCCCGTCATTGAGGAGTCCATTTAAAGGAAAATAAAACGGTGTGCTTTAAATGCTTTTCTCGTTGTCTCTCCCACACTGTCTCTGTGCCTCTCACTCTCTGAACTCTCTCAGTTCTGCAGAGCTGCCTCGGTGACTGTGCACTGAGTTCGTCTTGGACATTTATCACTGCCACCCGGGCCGGGGGGATAATATATTCCTCCAGTGGCTGCGTATGTTGCACACATTACTCATCTTTATATGGGAGAGGGGGGTGGAGAGAGGGAGTGGATGGTGTTTGAGGTGGGCTGGAAGCTTGTTCAAGGGGAACCAACTGAGTTTTCTATTGCTTTCAGCATTTTCTGCTGTTAGCAGGACAAATAAAACTGGCTGTTAATGGAATCTATGTAAAGTGCATCGCTGCAGGCTTGTCTGCCCTCACCACTACCACTGCTGTCACAGCTGAGTCTGACCTTCTTCCTGCTCAATATGGTTTTACTGACAGCTGACAGTTGGCCAAGAGCTAAAACTTCATATCTTGAGAAGAATGAAGAAAAGAGAACGTCTTCATAAATCTATAAAGAACTAAGTGGAAATCTGTGGATGTGAGTAATTCCACCATTACAGTTTTAATTGTGCTTGTCTTGAGAAGGTATAAATCCAAACTGAATTGTTGGTAAATCCAGGACAGAAGATGTAGGGCTCATCTGCAGTGCTGCGTGGTTTCTCTGCAGAGGTATAGGTGGGACCACAGGGGAGCTACACGAGTAATTCATTGCCACTGCAGATGTAAAAACAGTCACGATGCATTGATCTGCCGTTCTTTCCTGAAAACACAGCCAAGGCCTGCTGGTGTCTGAGTGTGTGATTTAAGTAGGCCAACATGTAACAGGTAATTACAAATATGTACGTCTAACACTGAAAGGGAATAAGAAGGACAGCAAATGGACCCTCACAGGAAAAACTAACACTGCTTCCTAACATGTTTCTAAAAACAATAACTCAAAATGGAATCTTAACTGTGTGATTGACTTTATTAAACCAAGACTCCAGTGTCAGCCATTTAGATTGTACTGTGTGCGTGTGCATGTGTGTGTTCTCTAATTGTTGTGTTTGTGTTGAGTAGTTGTATGTGGGCTAGTTTGTCATCTAGAGGTGCACACATGTTAGAGTGGTCTAAAAGGTGGAAGGCCTGTAACACACAGGACAGGGGGGCTCGACCTGGGAAGGACACAGCAGCCCCAGGCAGACAGACCCGAGGCACCACTCCAGGGCAGCCGTCAGCCGCTTGCTAAGCACAGCAGCAGCATCCAGCAGGGTAAAGAGATGCAGGGGGGAGACGTAAGGCGCCTGGCCCCCTGACCCATGTCAGGACTCAGCCACATAGCAACCCAGAGCCCCCACTAATCCCTGGCAGCAAGATCGACCAATGTCTGTGGTGATGTGAAATGTTGCAATGAATGCAGTCTATTTCTAGGGTGCATTGATATTGAGGTTGTTGCCGGGGTCAGTGAGACTTCACTGATTGACGACTGAAAAGTCTCCTCATCCCAAGACTCTAAGTGACAGGTGTCCATTGCATGTTGCTACACTCATCTACTGTTAAGGCTACACATCAAGACCCAGTTGCAGCGCAGTATTAGATATTTAAGGGAGGATGGGGTGGTTCACTCCACTGAGACCAGTCATTCCTAAGAAATCCCCAAAGATGTAGGGTAGTCCACAAAGACCAAATTGAGATTACAAAACTCAAAACTGCAACTCTTGTACGAGGCAATGAACTGCTGAACATTAAAATTAGCAAACAGCTGGTGGAATTGCTCACCTGCTGAGCTCAATACAGGAGCAACATCTCAGTGAAACACTGCTAAAAAAAAAACTAAAAAAAAAAAAAAAAAAACATTGTTAAATGGTTAATAGAGGAGCCATGTTGTGATGACATCCTGAAGGAGGAGTTTCAGAAAGAGCAGGAGTTTCTTAAAGAGACAGAGGTCCAATTTCAGTTATGAAGTCAAATTTCTTTTAAGTCATATTTGATATATATGAACTCCAGTGGAGTTCATGACAGAAAAGATTTGGCAGTAAAATGGGAAAGAAATACACATATGACAGGTAGTCATAATGTTATGCCTGAGCGATGTACATGAAACATCATGTCTGTATTAGAAGGACCTGTGCAAAAAGTAGAGAAACTAGAAAATATTCTCCTATGCTAACAGAGCCATATGTAGAAAGACACTAACTGCTCAGCAGTTCTTAGTATAAGTCTCCTCTGAAAATCTCTAACATGATTTCACTTCTTAAACGCAGTAAAGATTTTATTTTTATAGCTCATGCTTAGACTCAGCAACATGTGAAGATTCTCTTTTAAAGCAACATCCATAAAAACTGATTGAATGCTCATAATAATGGGACTCAGAAATGTCACTGCATTTCCTGGCACTTGCATCTTTCCCCCTGGAAAACAAATGATGGCCTTTAACTAAGACATCTCCGTGTTTTGTTTTTTTCCCTCCTCCAGTCGTCTGTCAGTCCCCACTGATTACCCAACGCAGCGCGGAAAAATGCTGCACTGTTTGGTTATTATCAAGCAGGCGAAAGAGGTGTTAATAGAAGGGAAAAGACATGGCAGACATTTGTCGGAGTGACTGATGAACAAATTGCTTCTGTCAAAACAGCATGGGTTGGTCCTCATGCTGCGGCGAGCTGTGGGGGGAAGGCAGGGGCAGAAAATGTAAAAAAAAAAAAAAAAAAAGGGAATCTAAAAATGTAGGGACAAAAATGTTTTTAAATTCAAATCAGATGGTGATAACTGATTAAAAAGGAAAGGCTGGGATCAATTCTGTTTAAATATACTGTGGTGTTTTAGAAACATCTAATTTATATTTTGAAACCAGATATTTATATTTACTGTAGAAAAAGGGACAGAACTCTGTTTTTCCGACTGTCAGATATTAAATCAGGTTAAAGTTTTCCAGTAAACCAACAAGGAAATAAGAAACAATCAAACAAATGAACAAACGTCTGTGTGAACAAACTTATATATGTACAAAACAACTGATGAAGGAATAAAGCAAGGAATGAAAGAAGCCAACCAATGAATAAATTGTGGAAGGAATTAAATAAATACGTGGAGGGATGAAGGAAACAAAAAAGGAATAAATAATAAGACAGTTTAAAAGGAAAGCAAGATGATAGGAAACAAGGGAGATTAAAGACAAAGAAGGCAAGAAATAAAGGAAGAAATGACAAGGAAAGAAGCAAAGACACATTTCAGGAAAGAAAATAACTGTTTCTGTTTTATCTCATTTTTTTTTTATTTTTGAACCAATGTTCAAAAATAAAAACTTTTTGAACATTGGTTCAAAATGTTTATCTCAATTTTGTCAAATTGAGATACAATTGTTTTATCTCAATTTTTTTTATTTTTGAACCAATTTTCTTTCAACATAAGAAATAAAAACATGAGTTCTCGCTAGTCTAATCATTGGCACAGACACTGAAATATTAGAAATGCATGAAGCACGTCTCGCACACAACGCTGACCCAAGAAAACACTAAACATAAAAAATACCAAACTACAAAAAAAGGAACAAGCAATTTAGGTCAATATACAGTGAACCCAGATGACTATGGAGTGGAATCAATAAAGAAAATTATTGTTATTAAAACCTGTTGAGTTAAAGCCATCTAACCGTGGAAACTTCCTCTGAAGTGCTAATTATCCAATATGCCAATTGGATAACCTTAGCACTAATTTTGACTTTTCAGATCACATCAAAGACCTGAAAAGTCTAAATGAATTCTCCAGAATTCTCTGGCCTCTTTGCAGAATCTTACACCAGGAGTACTCCAATATAAATCTTGAAGGTCCACCAAGACACTTTCAAGTAGTCAAAGGTTTGTTTAAACAGTCAACCCACAGGCCAGAAACTCTAATATTCAAAGTTGCTTTTCACTCAAAACAATAAATATATGAAAAAAAAAAAACTTGTTATATATAAGTTTACATACTTAAAGAAGAAACTCATGCAAATTAATATAAAAGGGCAAATAAGGGGGGAAAATATAATTGTTAGATGATTCAAGGAATTCAGGAGTTTAAAATTTAAAATACTTTCTAAATAAAAAAAAAATCAGCCCCTCCATAGAGTAATTTTGTAAACAAATACTCCTGAATGACAGAAATGTCCAAGTTATTCCTGTTAACATGACTGAGTTCTGGCACAAATGATGGCCAGGCTGACACGTTGGTCAAGTGGGAAATCTTTCTTACCCAAACTACGCTGACCGCCAACATCAGTTTTGACTGAATCGTTCAACAGTCTGACCCTATCAACAGATTGTTGTCACTTCTTTACCACAAAGTCCTGGAGCAGTTGCCTTTCAGACCTGGAAAATCCGGAAAGGCTCAATATCCATTGTGTTTTCCGGATCAAGATCCGGACTGAGAACAAACTGCAGACAGCATGTTAGCAGCTGAGCCAGGCTCACTGGCCGCATGTGGGCCGCTGTCCTACAGGAAGCTTTGCTGGAGGCAGCATTGATATGAATGGTGGCCGGCATGCACCTGCATGTCTTGGTGCGTTCACTGGCTGTATTCATCTGGTCCTGATTCTCTTCATGCTTCTATCACAATGTCAATACTCCAAGAAACTTTTTGCAGCTCTTGCACATCCCATTGCTCCATGCTTTGCTCTCATCAGCATCCTTATTAACCAATCCACACTTCCAAATGTTATCAATAAGTATCACATCATGCTCATATGAGAACTACATCACTGCATCACTGTTGGGGCCAGCTGTGGGGAAAGGTGTGCACTTCTAATTGTGGGCTGGTTGCTAAGAAACAGAAGGGAGTTTGTAAGTTGCACCAATCAAAAGAAAGGCTGAAACATTGGTGGTCCAAAAACATCTCATTTACTTTGGGAAAGCTCAAAGAAAGTGCTTAAATAAATGTATCAGTCCTGATATTGAAACAACAATCTATATCAGGTATCTGAGAAAATGTGTCCAATCCACGAGGGCAGATCTATTCAATCTAGTTCTATGCTTTGTGTGTTTATTTTTTATTTTACATTACATTCAGAATTCCTTATTACACTTTCTGAACAATTTGACAGATTTAATTTTTAACATGTTTTTCCAAGACAGTCAACCTATTGTTTTAATCAGTTGAGTTTCTTTATTATTCATTTTACATTGGCTGTTATAATCCTTATTACATCTTAATCTTAATAAACGTCTAATTGCACTGACAGTTGTGTTTTTACATTTGTTAGCTTGTGAACATGTTCATAAGGCTAACATCTTCACAAGCTTCACAATTTTGTGTTAGCAGCTAGCAGCAGCGGATTTGTGGATTCTTAGTTTTAACCAGAAGTGATTGCCGTCTCTTCATAATATATCATGTGTCTTTTTGCTCCTGCCTTCATGATGCATGTTGCTGCATTCGATAAAAGGCAAACAGGAAACAGCTTGTTTCCACAATGTGTTAGTCTATGGCTGGGATTGTGGGCTGTTTGCATATTAAAGCTGCTCACTGTGAGAGCAAGCTGCACAAACAGAGGCCAGTGTCACATAAACCAGCTGAGCATGAACGCTCAGGCTGGTCACACTGCAGGTCTCCTGCACGCAAATTAAACATGCAAACCTAAATAAATTAGACCATTAGCCCACAGAGTTAAATATGCACAACTCCAGTCATATCAAGTCAAATGTTTTATGCATGCTACCTACACACTCTGAAGTGGTGGAGCTCCTCAAAGCCTCTGAAGCTTCATTTACACTAAAGGAATGGCTGTCTCATGCTAGAACGAGTGGAATTAGCATTGGACTGCTGCAGTTTCTGAAGCTGCATGTTCCACAGACAGGCTATTAATGGATTCCTCTGAGAAATAAAAATAACCCTGCATATTGTTATGCACAGAATGGACTGTGTAAAAAGTAAAAAGAAAATTAACAGCCATTATGCCTGGAGGAAGTATGAAGATAGAATATCAATGTGATTGAAGAAAAACATACATAATGAACATGTCTGTCATCTGCTTGCTTTGTGTAACTTTGGGCTTTTATTCCTCAGGGTGGAATGTTTATACACATGTAGCTGCATTTTTATTGACCATATAATTGCACAAGTTGACATTTCAAGGATAAATTTGCTTGGAAACACACCAATTACATTTTTCGATAAAAAGATTTGGCACTGTGGTTGTTTTTTTGGGCAATACTGAATTTGGTTTACTTCAGCAAACTGCAATGGAAGCACTTTTTTTGCATCTCGAGTCACATGATCAACAACCGGATCGAAAAAGAAGACGACAGGAAGTAGTTGGAGAATCGTTTTTTTAATGACTTGTCGCGTCAACATGTTTATTCATGTCATTATTTTCATTACATTTCTTACTAAATGGAAACTCTGCAATTCCATTTTTTGTACTGACAAAGATTTGCAAACATTTGTAATGGAAATAAAGTTATAAAAGGAGAACTTGACCCTGTTTTAGTGAGACGACATGTCTCATAGCATACAAGTAAACCCACTAAGGATTGGCTGACAATTAAGAAAATCAAAGTTTTCGTCCAGTCAAAGATGTTTGGTGTTTTAGTAAAATTGTAATGCAGGTGCAATAGCAGCAGCTGCAGGGAAGTAGCTGGTTTCAGTTTGAAACAAAATGTATTTTTTTACAGGCTAAGTTGCTGGTCAGTAGCTTATCTAATTTTCTTCTCTTTTGTCTGTTCTGGAGGTTGAACATGTCCAAACCTGCTTAATTGTTGCAGTATTTCCAGCAAAACCTCAAATAAGATTCATTTTAAGCTGCACAGTGCATATTGGCGACTTATTATTCACAGATGAATTAATATGCTGATTTTCCTGTGGAACATCCCTTCATTATTTGTGCAAACCCACTTACACTGCAAAAACACAAAAACGTACTAAGTATTTTTGGTCTACTTTCAAATATCTTAGTAAACTCAAAATTAGACAAAACTAATTTTAACTTCTAAGCAAGATATAGGCGCTTGTTTTAAGTCAGTAATTTCTTTATATTGATTTAAAAAAAGGATTACTTAGAAGAGAAATAATCTGCCAGTGGAACTAATGGAGCATAGAAAACGCCAGGTCATTACAAAATACATCAAATTTTTACCTCCATTATTTGTCCATAACAGTTGAGTTGATGAGGCAGATAAACCTGAACCCTGGTCCTATTAATCTTTGAAAGATGAGGTACTGATCTGATGATTTTATATATAAAAGCTAATGTTCCTGCAAGCTTTTTAAAATCCATATCTGCTCTCTAACAAATTGTTTATTTGTGGAAAAATTTCAGAATATATAAAAGTGAAATCACCCTCGCTGAAACAGCTGATCAATAATTCTGAGACCATAAAAAATGACTTCAGGTTTTCAATGCTGATCATAAACTGTACAATATGTCATCAAACAAACAAATCAGTTAGAAGGAAAACATTCACAAAAAATCTGCAAAAACACAGAAAGGTACATTATTCTCCTTCCAATTCGATATAAAAATACTTGAATAATCCAGAAGGGAAATGGACTAAAACTGTTGTGACTCAAGTTTCTTCAAAACGTTGAAAGTGTTGGTTACTACAGGCTGGAAGGATCTCCTTTAGCAGTCTGTGTTACATTATTCTCAGGAAGCTCCTGACTGAAGACACGCAGTTGTTTTACAACGATTTTATGAAAGGGATTTTCAGAGTTGTCCACAATGTTAATCATTTTATCAAGAATCTATTATTCACATTTTTTTTTAAAATATTTAATCATTTGAGTGAGGATGAAAATGAAAATCCTTCTTCTTCTTAACAAAATGTTTTGGGCCAAAACTGACAAACTTTTGTAACTGTTCAAAATTTCCAGGCTAAAGCAGATTTTGTACTTTTTATATTAATACATCCATTGGTTTTTCATTTCAGTTGTACAGGATGACTATGAAAAATAAGTATTTTTACATCACAGAAACTTGTACTTTTGTGTACCAATACACCAGATATTTATTTAACATATCTAATCAGAGTGAATCAAAGAAGATTCCTAAATTTCCACAACCTTCCTGAGCTGCTCCTCTGTTCCCCCTGACTCTTTGTGTTCTTCCAGGACTAAGTTGAAAGCAGCATGATTGCATCAAAGTGCTCCACGTCACCAGATCACACACTTCAAATGGTGCATCATTTTTTTCCCTTCTGCGTCCCTGTGAAAGACCGAGAGCGAGAGACGGCAACATTCCACTTCGTTGTTTCGCTGCCTCGTTTTGACCCGAGCCTGAAATCATTTCCTCCTGCTTCTCCCTGAATAAGACTCTCTGTCACAAAGCTGCCTTTCAGAGGCTCTCCGAGCGCCGCAGATCCTTAAAATGATGACAGGAGGACTGCAAGATCACGGTTCTGCTGCTTTCAACAATTCCAGCGGGCAGAGGTACAATTGTACAAAGAGCTGCTTGAGGAAATTGGAGCCTTTGCCATTAAGCTAAGTGAAAAAAGAACACAGCATTTTATTCTGTATTAAGTATTCAAACACAAAAAAAACTCAAGTCAAATTAATCCTGTATTTCGATAATGATTCTTCATGGTCAGTCTTAAAACTTCATGTTTCTGTCCTGAATATTGAAATGTCTTCTGCCGTTGAGTTTCCCCCCGGATAACGCAACTCTAAAAACAACCTTAACAATGTTCTGTCTTAGTGGATCACATTAAATGTCCATTACTCAGACCTGCTTCAGACATATCATGTTACTGAAACGAGTGGTTACTCTGCCTGTAAAAATACACAGAACAAAGACTTTGATGCATTAACAAAAGTAATTACACAGATCTTATGTAGCTATTTTGAGCCACAGGGATATTCAGAAACAGTCACAAGAGTTAGATGAAAGGTCAATATAAATACATTAATGATAATAAATTATTTTGGCAAAGCACTGATCAGGATAATTGTTGTTCCAGATGAATCCTGCATTCATCCATTAGCTGTGCCATGTCACCCAGCACACAGAAATGACCTGATATTGCTAAGAAGTTCTTTTTTTGTTTTAACTACCTTACTGTAAAACAGAAACTTTTCCTAACAACAGGCTCCTATATGTGAACGGAACTACCCAGCTGCCGTTTCATCCTCTGCAGAGTTTGAGTATTTTGCAACAGCCTTTTTTATGTATGACATTTAAGTTTAGCCCTAGAATTAGCTCTACCTAGGGACCACGTGCCGTTTTTAAAAATCGCAGAATTTATCTCTTATTAATCTCATGCAAACTGGCCATGTCGGTAATTTGTTAAATTAAAAATTCCCCAGCAACACTGCAAAAACACAAAATCTTACCAAGTACTTTTGGTTTAGTTTCTAGTTCAAATACCTTAGTACACTTAAAATAAAGCAAAACAACTTATAAGTAGCTTTCCGTCAAGCTTGTTTTTAGTAAATAATTCCTTAATAATTAAAAGTATTAGTTACACTGGCAGATTATTGCACTTATAACATGGGAAAAAAATTATTATTATTATAAGTGAAATAATCTACCAGTGGAAGTAGCACTGTGTTTGTCTGTGCATTGGGATTAGAGCAACTTGGAGAATTATATATATATATTGATTTTTTTATTGTATTGTATATTCATGCTAGGAAGTAAAGCTAGCACCGTTTTAGCTCAGTTGCATTGATCTCAGCGCCACAGCTTGTTCCTTTCATATTCATAGAGCTCGGAAGTTGCAGAAGGGGAGCATTTCAGGGACGCTTTAAATCTTTTATGGCTGATGTGGCTCTGAGGTGTGTAGCACATCTGCTACACACCTCCGTTAAGACGAGATTGTCCATTTGTGTAAATGTATTTTGAACACCACGGACTTTATCAGAACAACTGCCGAGTCTGGTTATTCGTATCAAGCTGGAGGATATCTGAGGCGCTCTGAGATCTCCACTGTAAAGCTGCAACGCTTTGGCAGCTGCAGAAGAAAAGATGCAGAGCAAATTTCCTCTAACCTCTTTCAATAACAACGTGTACAGTAGAATGATGGATGAACAGTATGGTTATTATGTGAAAGCAACAATTGGATAAAATATGTACTGTGCTGTACTGAACTTATGTGATTTTAAAGTCATGTAAACGGAGTTTAGTTTAGAAAAAATACATAATGAGGAGAATAAGTGAGACAATGTGCCAATTTTACTGTTTAAAATGTTGATGACTTATTACGAGAATATACATAAAAACTAGATTTGCTGGTATGATATGTATCAATATACTTTGGTCCAATACATCAAAGATGTAGATGAAACCAAAATATGCCCAAACTCTAAAAACGACATAGCCAATCACCGGAGTGTTCCACTTTCATCTATTCAATTATATGTTAGCATAACTATACACTAGTCACATTAGAATCAAAGTAGTTTAATGTGACAGGTCAATGCAACGTAGAGCGTTACTGTGAGCACATTGTCCACTGAGAACGTTTATGTAAGTGTGAAAAAGTAAAGAGTGAGGGAAAAAAAACATACTTTCCAACAATACATTTTCTTAATGGAAACACAGCAACTTTGAAACAACTCCTATTTTGTTGCAAAACTGCAATGGAAACTTTTTTTTTTTTTTTTTTTTTCCGCATCACACAAGTCATGTGATCAACAACAGAATATTACTGCTGGTGGAAAAGATGGCAAAGGCAACAGGAAGTGACAGGAGGAAGATGGGTTTCTTATTTAATGGAAACACTGTAATTGCAAAATTGCATTTCTAATGGAAAGACAGTTACTGCCACCAACTGAACCATCTTTCACTACAGATATACCTGCAAAATAGCTAATTAGCTCAAGCTGAGTATTTTCAGCCTCAACAGCTTTTCATCCAGGAATGCTGCAGATTCACCTCTCCACATGAAATGTGGATGTTTATTTATGAGTTTGAGAATGTTGGAGCTAAAATACAGATGCAGTTCGCATTTTTCAGATTTTCATTTGAAAAACAGAGATTTTAAAAAAAAAAAACATGTTTATATTCCTCTTTAATTCCTATTTCTGTTCTGTTTTCATTTTCCCAACAAACTGGAGTTAAATTCGAAACCTGCTTGCTGCCAAGAATGGACTTCCACTTGGATCGCCTCTGCTTGTTGTCTCAGTGCCAAAAGCATGGAGCTTCGCCATTAAAGATGCAAATAAACAGGACTGTAATCTTTATTTGAACAGCAGAGCACTGAGGAGTAAAATGGAAACAATGTGAGGCATGTCTTTAATTTTAAAAATGGTGGTTAGACAGCTGAGATACTGTCTTTGTCTTGAAGAAAAGAAACATTTTCAATCTGATTAATTCACCCTGCAGCTGGTTTATCAACATTACTGCATTGACACCCAAGGTTCTGACAAACTCTCCATATTAGCCTTTCTTTCATACTTTGTCTCCACAACTTGTAAGCACTCAACTAGTTAATCAGCAGAAAACATGGACACCACGGCAAGAAACCTAAAATATGACAACAGAGCATGCTCAGTACCATGGAGGATTTCCTCTTGAAGTTCAAACCAGATGACAAAAGTAGGCATCACTTAATCTGTCTGCAGCACAGGTGTGGGGAAACAGGAAACCTCCCCCTGATCCTCAGCCGGATGGATATTTTGACATTACACTGGATTTCTGAAAAGGCCAACTCAGGAGATATTAAGTTGATGGGCAGTGAGGAGAGAACTAAGCAGGCCAGACATGTCGCTCCCTACTGAGCTCACATTATTAGGACTCTTTCATATTACTGTCTGCAGAGATGAAGACTGAAAGATGGAGTAAAATATAAAGTGGTGGTCAGTTATAGTTAGAACCATATATTTACATACAAGTAATCTTTCATTTCTCATTCTCTGATAATATTGCAGATTAAGTTTCAGTTAACTTTGTACTACAAACATGTTTGTCTCTTTCCTCATGATGTCATCTATTTAGTGAAGAGTCTGATTCCTGCAGCAAAAAAGCCCCACAGCACCATGCTGCCACCTCCTGGCTTTACAGTTAGCATGGTGTTCTCAGGGTAACTAGCTTCTTCCTTTAACCTCCACTTGGAATAATGGTCATCATGGCCAAACACTTCCCGTCTACGAAAATTAACATCTTATATTTTCAAACGGTGATCTGGTTTTTATGTTGCTTTTGGTGAAATGTCTTCTTCCTCTCTGCGTGGCTTTTCAGCCCATGTTGGTGCAGCATTTGTTTTACCACGAAAACCAAATCTTCACAGGATCTGTTTGTACTATGATTATTTGTATAGGACATTTACTTGACTTGTTCTTTGGTTGACTCACACATTTCTGAAACCCATCCATCTCTGGGACACAGATTTTGTCTCCTTTTTGAGCATTATGATGACTGGACATTCATAGACTTTCATAGAACTACTTGAACAAATAAAAGTGGAACTTTCAGATATCTAAAATTTGGACCTGAGAATAAACCAGGCTTGTGGAGGCCCACATTCTCCTCCCAAAATATTGACTGATTTCGTTGGATTTTTTTTATGACAGCAGAGCAAACATGTCTGTTTTCCCAAATGGCTTAGAAGCACAGTAATCTTGAACCCTCTTTTTGTTCTGGCAGCAACAACAGCAAAATTTAGTCTGATGAAATTGTAATAAATAATGGTACATTTCCCACATGTCCATATCCAGTTTCAACTTCATTTACCAATCTAAAGAGATGACAGAGCCGTCCATTAGGGCCCTGTGAAAACAGGAAGCCATTACAGTTAGACTCTACAGGTACACTTCACCTCCAAGCAAGCAGACTCTCTGTGTTCTCCATTCCATTAAAAACAGCTCAGAGACACTGAGCTTTCTGGACTAATGTACCATGTCATATGTCACAATATCTGCAGTGTCTCTGCTGATGAAAACCTTTTAAAACCCTGCTGGATTAATGGGTTGAATCATAGCGGATGTCTTTTAGAGCAGTCTGCAGTAGAAGCAGCTCTTATTTAACTATAACCAGGACTATTCTGACTTGGAAACAAACAAGAAATCCTACAATAAAGCAAGAACAAAATGAAAAACAACATGTCACAAGGAGGCATTACTTATTTAGCAATATAGTAACTAGACACTTTTATCCAGTTTTTTTTAAGTCAGTAACTCTTCCTACATAGGTTTAAAAATGAGACATTTTGTTACATTTTTATTAATAAAGTAGTCAAATAATGGACACAGGATTCTTCATTACTCATAATATAGTCAATAATTAAGTGGTAGTTCACTACTGTATGTGTATAGTCTATGGTGATGGTAAAATGAACCTCATCAACTGCCTGGTGGAAAAGCGGGGAGAACTGCTGCCTGGCAGCAAAATGGTCCAGGGTTCAAATCCCAGTCTGGAGTCTTTCTGCAAAGCAAGGCTGTGATTTTATCATTTACCTTCCAATGAGGAAAGAAGACAGTGACAGAGAGACAGCCTGGCAGCCTCAGTGTCTACACGGATTTCCAGTCAACACTTTTTCCAAGGTGTGTCTATATACTAATCTTACTAAGATTAGTAAGACGCAATAAAATATGTTTCTAATCATTAGCGATCACAATTCAATGCTCCGATCAATCACTTCCAACGTCCGTCATGGCACCTCAATGTGAACAAATGACATAGTTGCAAAGTTGAGGCAATCTATGAACACTTTGAATGTTTTCCAGAGAAAATTATTCACTGAAGTGTCTGCAACGAGTTGACATATCATACCTATCATAGCAGCATATCAAAACTGGGCCTGGACACTTTCCAGTCACTACGTTTTTTTAGAGCCCATCTGTTCGCCAACCACCGCTTGGCTGAAAGTGGGTCATAGAAAGCTGTGCAGCACAGGGCAGCTCAGAATGAGAAGGAAAAGAAGGTGAAATGAAGGTGGTGGAGTTGACTAGTCAAAGTTCAGACAGAAGTGACATCTAGTGCCTGAGAGTTCTGCAAAACTAAATAAAAAAACTAACAAAAACCTGGAAACTGATGAAATCTGTATTTAGTAGGAAACATTCTATATATAATTTTACATTTATCAAAGGGAGCTCATACAGACAGAGATTGTTTATTGCTAAATAAATAATGAGACTGTAATATATTATGTTTAGCTTATTTTATGAATGTGGTTGCATTTACTAGTTTTTCCACATTTTAAGAGTTAAGAAACATTTTATTAAAGCTCAATGTATTAAATCTTTTAATTAAAAAAGTGGTTGTGTTTACTCTTTGGAGTCACTCTGCTTGCAGGGGGCACTGATTTGTTGTATTAAGTCTCTACTTGAGCAAACAACTTAAATTCCTTTTTTTTACTTTGTGTTTATTTCAGAAATACAGAGTCATTTGAGAAAAGCTCCCTGCTGTGCACCAGTGTGGGATTGTGAGATTATCCTTTTCCTGCACTTATTAATCTGCCATGTACTGAAGAGCTTAGAATAAATTTAGCACAGAGCTGTCAACGATCTCGGCCAGAAACGCACGGTAATACGCCTTTCTGCTTGTCCACTAGCCATCCATAGTTTCTGTCCGTTTCCTAAAAATGCTCTGCCAACCTCTCCGTCCTGACCCAAGCAGCTCAAGGATCAACAGGCCGTGCTTTTTTTTTTTTTCTTTTTCTAATACTCATACCGAGTCCATTTAGTGGCGCATAATGGAGGCAGATAAGAAACTTGAATTAGTAAAGGGTCTGCCAGTGTACATTAGCTTAGTGTTAACAAGAGGGAGTAGAAAATAGAAATCCTCATACATCACTCATATGGTTAAACCACTCTTAATATTCCCAATGAGAAGAAACATTAACTATCATTGTGAGATTTTTTTCTGTATGCAAGCGTTAGCTCGGTTACACAACGATAGTGTTCAACCTCATCTCACTGAAATAAAGCAGAACATGTTTCTTTTTCTTTTTTTTTTCGGTAAATATATATTTCTAAAGCAGCTATAGACAAACTGTGCAACCTAAGTAATCCAAATATATAAACAGATGAACAGAACTAAGCCAATAGATTAAATCTTGTGTAATATAGTGAAATGTCAAAGCAAATCTGTGTTTAATACTAAAAACATTGCAATAATCTCTAAATATTTAGAAAACAATCTCTTATTGAGATTCATTGTAAATGTAAAACCTTATTGCATTATTCCTAGTAAACATCCAGGTGGTACAGGTTAGTGTTAATTTACTTTCACCTGGGTGGCACCAGTACCAACTGGAATGAAAGGAATTATTTGAACTGAACATGATTTAGATTTAATCTGTTTGCTTTTCTAGAGAAGCTCCCTGGAGAATGTTTCAATGAAATCTAATCCAGAACCTCCTTTCATCAAAAACCAGCCGTGACCAGACGTCCTACACAAGCGAAAAGACTAATCAGAAGAGTTTTCCAAGAGCCAATAACCTCCCACAGAGAGCCACCGGGTCCATGTACGGTACACTAACTGCACAACACTCCATGAAGAAAAAAAAAGAATGCTAAAGTTAAGAAAATGATGAAAGTCCAATAAATAACTAGAAGAATACTGCAAGGTCTTCATGATGACAGTGAAGTTTGATGGAGAGACGATGATGATGTGAGGCCATCAAAGGTCGGATAAATGGAAGGTTTTAGTGATAAATCTGAAAATACTGTCACTGTGAATTGTTCTGAGTCAGAATGATCCCAAACACTTTCTACACAAAGGAAATGCCTCTAGCTGTCATCTCCAACAAAGATTTCAGTATTGAAGTATTAAATTAATTTCAGCAACTGTGCTTAATGCATAATCCCTGTGCCATTCCACGTTCATAAACATAATTAATGGACCCATTTCTTAGTGTTTCTTTCTGTGAAGCGCTTGGGGTGGTGCTGAAATTCTGTGAACTTCACATCAAATTAGAATTGTTATGAAACTGGTTCAGTGCTTTTGTTTCTATCAGAAACACAATAATCTAAATCTCTATGATGTCACAGCAAGCACACAAAATATTTTGGGGTGGCTCCATAGAACAAAACTGCAATCAACCATTTACTAATGTGCACAAGACTGAGAAGAATTATGGCCCAAAACAATTAGATTTTTCCATTTGAGGCAGAATAGCATTGTCTAAGACGTGGCTATGCTAATCCTGCAACTGGCTGCTTCACACTCAGCTGCAAACTGCTCTACATGTGCTGGCAAGCCATTAAATTTAACATCAAGCTATCAAACATAGGACGCCGATAGAGAAAATGTTTGAACAGCACTTTCATTGATTTGTTTATTGCTACAATCTATTGGATTCTTCTAAACGGCTAATCAGAAGCCAAATTAACTCACCTTTGGTCTTCTCTCTAGAGACCTGCTGATAATGAGACTGCAGTTGTTTAAACATGTATAACAACATGTACACTTTGACTCTGACCAAATCAGATTTTTATCTTTTGCTAAATAAAGACAAGATAAACCAAGATCAGTTGACACAAAAGTGTTTGAAATAGATTTTTTCCTAATGCTTAATGAACATTATTTACCAGAGTAAAGCAGGTTTTACATGACCAAGATCTGGGAAGATGTTGCTACTCCAAATTACACACCTTTGTTCAACTGTTGCCCACAAGGAAGCCAAATCTGCTCATCTATTTTAATGAGTGTAATATATTTGGAGGTATCGGGGTCAAGGCTTTGAAAATAATCTACGTCTTACAACCTGTGACCCATGATGGTGCTCCATCATGGAGCTAATTTGCCACCAGTGTTAGTCGTGGCTGAACTAATAAAGAAGAAGAGCTACATCCAACTATTTACTTATCATCCCAAACAAAAAGTAAAACAGATAAAATGTTTTCCAACAGGGAACTGATACCCGACACACACTCAGACTGGTTTTGGAACAAATAAAGCAGACTAAAGTTAAGCTTCTTGAATTTCTCCGACCTTAACCTTGTCTTTGACCTTGCTGAAAGGTTGTGGATAACTACAGACAGCTGCATGTAGCTTGCTGCGCAACAGCAAATCAAATACTACTGGGCATGTATTCTTAGATCCAAGCCTGTAAGTATAATGGATAATTTTTCTGGGCTGTGAAAATGTACATTTGACTTCTGCCACAGATTGTTTTATGTCATTTTTTGGTTATGTCATAATTATATTCCACAGAATCTGACTCAACCAATGAGAGTTAAATGACACATTGGCAGCAGAAGGAATACACATCCTCTGAAACTTAAATGGTGCTTTTCCAGTCACATTCAAAATGTTAGTTGCACTTACAAACTCAAACACCAGCTGGTAGGCAACGTTGGGTTAAGAGCCTTGCCAAGGGGCACATCAACAAGTTACAGGAGGAAGATGGAATCAAATCTACAACCTTCTAATTGCAAGACAACCACTTACCCAATGAGCAGCAGTCAGGCTATATCTATACCTGTGGCTAATCAAAGGTAAGTACAGATAAGACATGAGGTAGTGGGCCCAGACCACTGGAAGGCAGGTTGAGTTTTTCTTCATGAACTGTCACACTGATAGTTTGAGAAACCTTCATTGAAAACATCCTTGAAAATTATTAGTTTTTTCTCAGTAGCAAAACGTAAAAATAGTTCACCATGAACATGATATGTGGTGGTAACACGAGATGTTTTTCTTTAAAGTTTGGCCAAAGTAAGTCATCAAAATAAACATTGTCAACGATCTGAGAACATAAACTGAAGAACAATTAGCAGAGTAGAAAGAAAGGATGAGATGACCTACCATCCTCTGTTGGGACGTAGATGTTCAGGTAGAGGCAGTCCTCACTCTGCTCCTGCACGTAGCTTACTACTGTATCCAGGTTGGCGGTGAACCACACAGGGAGCATATCGTTGAGTAAAAAGCGGTCCTCCAAGAACTGAGGACAAACTGGAGCAAAGTGAGTAGCATTTCTAATTCCTGGCCAAGACATGGGCGGTTCTGGTGGCTGGAACCTCCGCTCCCCTGTTGGAGCCAGTGCATAGGGGATCCCCAAGTACTGCTCCACCGGTCCCAGAATCTCGTTAGGTAACGTAACCTTCACTCCTCGCAATTTTCCGTAATTGGTTGTGGCTACAGGATGCTGCTGAGCTTGAGTAGCAGCTACACAGATGGACGCCAGCCCCATCCAGAGCAAAAGGCTGGTCTTGGCCTTGGAGCAACACATCCATGAAGGGCCTATGAGAACTGACATGCTCTCACTGTGTGGAGCCGGAATCTGGCAGGTTGTGCTACTGGATCCTCAACAACTCCCCCTGCCCACCTCCGATTGACTTTGTGCTGCTCTTCAGACTGCGAGCTGAGTGAAGGAGCACCAGCTAATCACTGTCGCTTTCTCAAAGCTCCCCATGTTGAGAGACTGCATGGAGATCAGTAGTTGTTGTTTTACTCCTGTCTGGGGAATGACTAGAACACTCCCACCACCTGAAGTCCAACGTGATCCAATGTTCTAGAAGGAAAAAACCCAAAACAAATAATTTTAGTTTTTCCAAATTATTGATAAATGAGCTAGTACATATTTTCTGTTACATATTGCACATGTACATTATCTTAACACCAACAAGGCAACATAAAACTTTTGCACCAGTAGAAGTACAATTGGTTCAGAGTAGGATAATTCATGGATTGACTTCCCCTCCTGGACCGGTTACCAAGGTGACTTGATAACAGATCACACCACCTCTCTCCCAGTGACCACTGGGCATGGTCACCAGCCCTCATGTGATGGATGGATGGATGGATGCCATTTCATTCTAAATCTCTTCAGGGTAAGGTTTTGGAAATATTTCTCAACAGGCAAACCGTTCCACCAGAGTTTGTCTGGATCATCATGGACACAAAATGAGATGATATGCAAACGATTCATTCTGCTTCCTGCTACTGTTGACCTTATCCCTCTGCTGAAGGTCTCAGGGCATTTTTAAGCATGCATTTTGCATATTTTAAAAGGCTAGGATGGAGAAAGTGATATGCCTGCCTACTCCAATCCAAAAGTGTTGATTAATTACCATCCCACTCCAGTAACACCATGTGCCACTGAAAGTCAGACCAAATTAATTATTAAATCTCCTATTGACCAGGACGAACTCCCATCTAGTATCAAATATAAATGAAAAGAGTTCATGATTCGATGAGTGGTCCTCTGCCAGAAGGGCGAAAGCGGACACACATTTTAGCAAGTTGGATTTTTAAAGTGAACATGATGTTACACTGCGAAAAGAACATAGACAGGAGAGCAGTGGGGACAAAATGCTCCAGAGACAAGAAAATGGCTGTAGACACACTGATAAGAACTCACTCAGTGATTTGGAAGGTAATTATACCTGCCAACATCTAAGAAGAGATAATTATAAATTAAAGAGAGGATTTATGCTTAGTGTAAACCATGGAGTGTATAATATGAACCCAGTTTATTTACTAATGTTCTCCTGCTGCTTGGCTGCTAGCCAAGCATCCTATACAGTCGCCTCAGCTTTCACTATGATCTTGAACAGTTTAATTTCTGGTTCAGGTTTCATTTCCACACACAAATACATGACCTCAACTTCATGTCAGTCTGAAATATGAACCCTCCAAGCCTAAACGTAAACAAACAGTAAGAACAATGGTATGCATTGTGCGGACAAGAATATTTTCTAGATTGTGATTGCAGTAGAGGAGAAAAAGCCTCATGTTTTACCTAGTCTGAGCCTGGGTGTCATAAAATCATTCAATCAACCATGAACTCTCATGTATATCAAGGTTTGGCCCAAAGATCGCTAATAATGATCTGGACATAATCCAACACAGAATGGCTGAGACACTGATCAAGTATACAGAAAATGATTAGCTATTGGTTGTCAATTCTTTTTGTAGAAATAAATGTATTGACAAGCATAAAAATGTTAACTTTTTTTGTTGTTGTGACCTTGAAGAACTCAGATTAAGTTTTATCAAAAGCTAATAGCTTTTCTTCAAGAGGACAGTGTTCCTCAAAGTTTTTTTCATTAATAGCATTTTTGTCATCAGTGATTGATTTGTGTGTGGATTATAAAATCATATCTGGATGCTGTAAATCAAGACTGTCAAAACTCAAACAAACAGTAAGACTTCATCAAGTCACGGTCAAACACATTGCTAATGGAGCGGCACCGCAGAGCGCCAGCAGCTCAATATCGATTGAATTGTATCAAACTACTGAATTTTTCCATAGACACACAAACTGGCAACTTTTTCAAAGAGAATTTCATTGCTATGGGTTCTTATATGTCATTTTGCACAGTCTTCCCCTGGATTACATTAATTTTAATCTCAATGAATACTAGAACAATTTCCAAATTTCTACTTCGTCTTTTTCTATTCTTGAAGAACAGACTGGATGCTGGTAGAGAGTGAAACTCAGCATGTTTCTTTAGAACTCTCTGTAGCGCTCCATTAGGTTCAGACCAGGAAAAACATCTATCCATTCAATCACCTTCACTCTTTTTCTTCAAAAATGCAATAGTAGTTGTTGATGTGCTTTTTGTCATGTTGTAAAAGTGGACAAAGTTTGGCTTTTCTGCTTAGACTGGAACTGTGGTGGATTTTACCAACAAGGGCTTGAATGAATTTGTTACAAAATTTGCTTTTTGCCTTTGCAAATGAGCAAATTCTGTTGATAATCACTGGCCCACATTCAAAGTGTTTTGTTGTGCAGTACAACAGCAGACATGTTGAGCTTAAGAGGGTTTTCTGACAATAATGTTGGGTGTTTTCCTTTATGCTGAACACTGTAGCCTGTTAGGAATATGAAATATGTATGTCCACACCTCAAGTGCTTTTGTACTTTCATTTTGGCCTTGGAAGAAGAGCAAACCAAATGTGCTAGACCTAACGTAAAAAAAAGATATTTTGTTCTACAACTCAGTAACAAGAAACAACATTTATGACTACAACAAGAAAAACCAAAACTAAATATGTCCATCAATATAATGTTAGAGGGTAAGGAATGTAACAGCAAAGTGCTGCTCTCATATAGTTCATTATTACTAAATATAAAGTTTGTATTTTTCTCAAGCATAAAGGTGTGTTAACTCAATGTCAATAAGGAAAGCCAACACCAAAGACTTCAGAGAAGTAATTGCTACTGTCCATCAATTTAGAAAGGAAAGGGTAATAAGTTCTAAAACAATTGAATTTTACCATTTTACACTGAGAAAGACTATTGCCAACATTTAGGATAGCTTCTAGGCTAATTTTACCAACAGTGGATGTCTTGGCAAAGGTCAGATGCTCTGATAAAATGCAAAACATCAAAGAACTTCATCTCAGACTCTAAAGCAGGAATGTCTTGCGGGTTTTAGATGAATTCCTCCTCCAGCACAGCTGAAAAAAATGATTGAATTACCTCTTCAGCATCCCATCAAGTTTGGCTAAAGTCTCGTAACGACCTGTTCATTTGATGCAGGTGTGAACAGGCTGCAGGACAGTAGATCTCCAGGACAAGGCTTAGAGTCCATTGGACTACAGGCCAGAATTATGTTATGATGGGAAAATTAGAGGAAGTCTGAAAATATGGCTGAATGGAAGGGTTGAGCTGGAAAGTTCTGGGTATGAAAGTTTCCTACAGCAACATGTGAAAATGTCATTCCAGTAGCTAAAACCTGGCTAAGACAAGAGGACAACTAAGATGCATCAGAATCAGCAGCAGGTGACCATGATTGTAAATTCAGCCCAATTAGATTGAGTTAAGTAAATAAGACCAATGAAATTCCAGTAGGTGAATCCTCATGCTCTGAGAACAATAGTTTAAGAGGCGAGAACCAGATTTAAGGGTTTTGTGGTAAGAAAATCTCTTAACAGCTCACTGAAGTGGTGTTCTGGTTTGAAACTACCTGAAATGTGAAGAAATGTCTCTTTACTACAAGGATCCAGCCTTCAGTTCCAGGCGGCCTTGCCAGTTAGACCTCCCTCCCTTCTCCACCTCTCCTGTTATCGGGGTAGTATTTGATGTACAGTGGCCAGCCCCAAGCTGTTCATCATTTACAATCACGCTCTACTATAAAGACTACTCTGTGAAACCCACACTGCACCAGATCAAAGACTGACTTATCCTGTCAGCACTGTTCAAGCTAAAGAGTTGTCAAAATGATCCTAACCCAATGTGTATTTTCAGATGTCAGAGCCCAAATACCTTCCTTCCCAGAGTCATCGTGTTTCTTCTGATTCAATTAGCAGACAGCGTTAGCCTTAGCCTCTGCTTGTCCCTGGCTTTAACTTTCCGAGATGCTGCTTCAATATTCCCACATAATGTTCTTCCCTCATGATTCTAAATAGGTTTTGTTTTTTGTTAACTTCCTGCAGCAAATTATTCCGACAGCCTGAAACTACCTGCCTATGAACAGAAACAAGCTTTTTCCTCCAGGTGTAACATCAATCTGGCTTGAGATGCTTTTGCTGCAGTGGCTCCTGAGTAGGTGACTTAAAAGTCTTAACTGACTTAAACAGGAAAAGTCTAGTCTGATTTAGCATCACTGAGGACATTAATATTGTATTGTAAAAAAAAACAAAGAGGGTTTCAGGGGGCACAATATGAGAAAGCATCTGTATTGAAAGATCATAGACCCTCTTTACCTTCACATATTTATACATATAGATAAAAAAAAACAAATGGATATTCAGCAGGTACAATAGGTTACTATTAGCTCACAGACTGTTGATCATTGGTTATTGCCCACAGTAAATGATAATGATTCCACAGAATACTGGGAGTGCTGCTGCTGCACATGGCTGCACAACAATCTCCAACCAGTAGAAGCAGCGAATGCAACAAAATGAAGCCAAACAGTTTCTTATTGTTACCTCAGGTTATGTGCTTGTAAATGTTTCTATAATAAATTGACACAGGCAGCTGCATTTGTAATAAGTCAGTGTGTTATGACAAACCGTCCTTCACACGGCTCGGCCTGCATGCAGATCTTGCACTGCGACTCTCCTTTGCAGACAGAGAACAATGTACTCACTCTTAATAATTATACAAGATAAGTCTTATGAATATCAATGAAGGCGCCCTCTGTCATTTGCATTTCAATCATTATAAAATGATTCTGTCGGAGACGCGCTGTCCTCCTAACTATAGGATGTCACAGACTGTTTGAGCCGCAGCAGCTGATGATTAACCACCGAGTATGTAGAATGCATTTGAAAGCTTTAGCATATTTCTGCACTGTTTGTCTCTGTTTTCTGCTTTGCCATTAAAATCTACAGGATGTCACATTAGGGAACCCTAATGCATTCAGAACGAGGGAGAAAAGAATGCCCTGATTAGCTGTGTTTGAAAACTACTAGCCAACGTTTCTTGCAAACAAATCCACGTCCTATTAACCTTTTTTCACAGAACTAAATGTATTTCACTTGGATATTGCGTTGAATTTATATCTGGGCTTTGACTAACCCATTCTACTGGCTCTCTGTTTTTTCTCTTTTCCAGGTGTAGAAGCACATTCTTATGTCTTATTGTGTCATCTATTCTGTGAAGTGCACCAGTTCCTCCTGCAGCAAATATACACATTATAATGCTGCCACTACCGTACCTTACAGGCTTGCAAGCTTCCCTCTTTTTCCTCCAAATGTAACAATGACAATTATAGTCAAACACTTTAGCTGAGGACAAAGCCCACAAAGCTAAGGTGTTTGTTTGTTATGGATATTAATGAATACTAATATAGATTAATGCTAAATGAAGGTACACCTTAATAAAATTTAAAAATGTTATACTTTAGAAACTAAAGTTGATGCCTTTGTTGATAAAAGCTTCTTTGGTATTCTACACAAAATATTCTAAACATGCCACAAAACCAAATATTTGTATTTACTCCTTTTCAACAGCAAAGTTTCAAGAATAATGTAATTATTAGGATTATTTTGTGATCATTAACAAGAAGGGAAGACGATCTTGCTCAAACTGGGACCTGAAAACCCAGCAGCATATCCACAACACACTCAGCACTTGCCTACAGTAACTCTGATCTAAATGATGGTGAGACTTTTAACAACCCTGTAGGTTGCTCAGTTTGTTTTTGCTGTATGAAATATGAGATTTTATGTATCACAAAAAACAACTAAAACGCAGCTAAAAGGACAACATGTTTTGTCCCTTTTAAGCAGAATAGATGGAAGTGGGATTTTGTGGGAAATTGCAAACAGTTCAACATAATTTAATATCAGTTTTGCCTCAGCAAGAGAGCTAAAGCTAAAAATGTGTTTTGTTTCTCAGCATGTAAGTCCAGGCATGCATTCAAATCAAGAGAAAATTGACTTCCTGGGAGGAAAATGTAGCTCTGGCCAAAGTCCAGAGCTACATTTTTCGCTGAGGCCTGATTGCTAGCAGGTATCTGTACTTTTAACAGTGTGAACCAGTACTAAAAAAAGGTTTAAACTGAATTTTGCATCTCCATAAGGCTTTTCAGCAGACAGAAACATGAAGTGCTTTGAAATGACTTGTTAGATGGTTGCAGTGACTTTGGACTTATGAAAAGTCACTGGCCCACCAGCCTTCTGAATCTCCTTCAATCGCCTAAAGGCTGTAGCTTTCACCTTTCTACTTTTCTCCTTCCACTCAGTGAAACAACTAACTTCTTTTACATGACTTTTGTCTTCCTTATGAAGAGTGTCAGAGACTTCTGGACAACTGTAAAGTTAGCAAGCTTCTGCAGGATTGAGTCGGCCTTGGCAGGCCTGGAAAACACCCAAAGGGGAGGCTGTTCCTGATCTGGTTCTCAAACCTCATCGACTCGTTTCAGGGTGGAGAATTAAGGTTAAGTGCAGCCGCCCCACCAAGGATTCAAAGCTCATATGAACGGCTTAAATCCAAGACAAACAAGACAATGTCTTCCAAAATGAAGGCTTTTGTCCCTGATGCCATCTGCAAACTGTAAACTGTCTTTTTATGCTGCTTAAGGTGGAATTATGTCGTCTTCTCTGAGTGGCCTTCAGGCTCATGCTGGTAAAAGACTAATTTTAGTGCTAAAGACACCACTTCCTTAGATTTGATTGAGGTTCACTTAAAACACACTCATGATGTTTAGATGTATTCATATCACCTAAGGATGCAGATTGCCTTAAACTAAATCCCCAGGTGTGGCGTTACTCGACTCAGATGTGAATGAACCTGGCAGTGGACAACAAAACCATGACAGCATCATCTGAGCTCTGTTAAGCAGCAGGAATTTCAGTGTACATGGACTTCCTTTTGTAATTATTCTGGCATGTATCAAACACTGAACAGGTTAAATGTGTGTTTTAAAGTGTTTGTCTCATTTTAGCTGCTTGAACAGGTGCCTCTCTCTGGTAAAACCAATTGAAACTTCTAGTTTGAGTTCTATCTCTTGATTTCTCAGACAAAAAGCAGCCTGTTTGATCCCCTCTTATCTGTGAATTCATGCATTTTTTTTTATTTTTTTTTTTTCCATTTCTCCAGAAGCCACATCCAGATCTCCACACCACCATCTTGTGGCGGCAGAACTGTGCTGATGGAGGACGTCAGTCTGCGTTGCAGCTCTCACGCACACACACACACACGCACGCACACACACTTGGACGGCTAAGAAAAAAAGAGTTGCTGACAAACCCAATATGTGTTGATTGTGTTTAAAAGCAGGTTGCTGCTGCTTGTAGTCTCTGTTCCTCACTGTTTGCTTTGGCTCTGACTTTGCTTTAAGCGCAGTCTGGTTGCACATGAATGACGCCTGAAACGTGAAAAGCGCACTGAGTCATTTGCGCGATGAGGGATTCGTGGTGATTTTCATCCCAGCTGCTCCTTCTTGCATCACTCACACCTTCCGCACCGCAGACATTTTTCCTCCAAACCAACTCGAGTCAAAGTGAAGCTCATGCACCTGCAGCTTCCCCACACACGGACTGCTGTTGTGTCACTCACCTCAGTCCGGATCCCTAACGTACGCGTCCTGACTTCTCGCGGTTCTGCAGCCCACATGCGCAAAAAAACTGCTTTTCAGTCCACATCCAAGCTCCTGCGCTGCAAATCCAAAGTAACACAGCGCGCACCATGTGTGCCGGAGGGAGCGCAGCAGCACGTCCTGGGTTATGTTTTCCCCGTGCGTGTGTGTGTTGCGTGTGTGTGTGAGGTGAGGAGAACGGAGATGCGGCTTTATCAGCACTGAAGATGTTTCAATGAGTCATTGCAGAGGCGCTGGGAACGCTGCTAAATCTAATTGCTCTCATAGCGAGAGTGAATTGCGCGTACAAGATTAGTGATAGAGAAACCAGGTCTCTCTCTCTCTCTCTCTCTCTCTCTCTCTCTCTCTATCTCTCTCTTTTTCTCTCTGGCTTTCTATTGGACTACACGGACTGAAATTTACTAAGCCTGCAGCCAATAGATTGCAGACTCTCCCCATCATCCTTAACAGTTGGTTCCGTGTTACAGTCACGCAGAAGCAGGGACGTTTCGGATCTGCGATCATGCAAAATGACTTGTAAACAAAGTATAAATCGGAAGAGTTTATGAAACCAAATGTCTGGATATGTTTCTGAATAAAAATAAATAAATAAAAAAACTTAATTAAAAGCTTCACATTGAATGCTTTAGAAATAAATTTGCAAAACCTGCTGGAGTATTGTGCAAAATAAAAGATTTAGTTGATGTGAAATGTTTGCACATCAGATATGAGGTTTAAATTCTGACTTTAATCTGAATTTTGATCTCAGAAGCTTAATGTCATTAAACTCTTTCTCTTTTAGTCAATTCTTGGTTCCTAAAACAGCATTTTATTTCATTTTTTGTAATGTTGTAGATTGACCAAAAATAAATGTAATAATCTGAATCTGTTTTCTTTTTAAAAGACATTTAAAATATTCAAACTGTGATTTAAAAGCTTTTACAGTCTTGTATAGAAAATAATTCTATTTCTAAGTGAAATCCTCACACTAATTATAATAAGAGAAAAAGGAAGGTTTTGTTAATTTATCATTTCAGTAAGAAAAAGAGCAAAGATCTAAAGCAACAAAAAAAATTCCCTTCTGTTTACAAACGGAATAAAGAATTCATGAATCTCCAGGTTTTATGAACTCATTTAAAGTGTAGTCCAAGTGAAGTTTAGATATTTTAGAGCTAGAGTTGATCACTTGTCACTTTTCATCTTGATTGTGAATTTCTATTCTTTTATGTGTCTGTGAAATACTTTGAAACCAGAAGTTTACATGCTAAAAGGAAATAAATAAGACAGAGGAACTAAGGGATTTTATTTTATTGCACTCCTACCCTCTCAAAGAGTTGTGCCCTCAGCAGAGAACCTTTTTGCCAATATCAAAAAACCGCTGCTGCATAGGGAGCAATACGAAGATCTAAGTATATATTTTTTTGCACACAGTGTTCCTGCAGGCTAAACCAACTGCAGGGGAAAATATTGTGAGAATGTTGTCAACCTGCCCCGGATCCCCAGGACCTCATCATGCTACACTTCAGAGAAACAAATCTTAGTTAGAAATTAAGGAGAAAAGAAGAAGAAAGGAAAGAAAAACTTTTTTGTACATCTACAATGTGCAACAAATCAGTGATCAACCAAACTCTGCTTGTTCACCTAAAGCTGCTAACATGAGATACAATAACTAGTTTGGAAGAAAGCAAAACATGGCATGGGCTCAAGTCAAGGTTTGAACCAATTATTTTTAAAAGTATAAAACTCCAACTGTCTCTACAAATGAATTTTATTGCTCATAACCAACCAGGAAGTGACCAGAGGTGGACATAGTGTTGACTTCCCCCCCAGGCAACAAGCAAAATGGCAGCTGTACAAGGTAGAGTTCAGACAGTAAAGCAACTTGCTACAGGAAACTGTCTTTATATCTTCATTTGAATGAAATATTTGAATTTGCTTCTTGCTGCTGCAGCTAGCTAGCACTACTACATGACAAAATACAGTCTTGTGAAAAACAACACTTTTGATGTTGTCAGTGCAGTCATAACAGAGTAATATGCTGCTTGAATACCGTATTACTATTCAAGTAATATGCTATTGAATAGCATAATAAAATACTGTGCTATTTAGTCCTTTTGGACTATTGCATAACTAAATTCCAGTCTGTTTCTTTCTCACTATCAGACAGAGAGTATTTTATACAATATGTTCAATAATCACAATTTCAGAATATTTTAGAATATTTCTTAACATTTCACAAACTGATGTCCCTAAAATAATTTTGTGATGGCCTGTTAATCCTTCTCAGATTGATATGCAGTAAAAATGTCTTACCTTATTTGTTATAAAATATCATTAACAAGTAAGTAGAGGCATATTTATCAATGGGAAATGTTAGGGTTTTTTTTTTTTGTTCCACCATCTAAATTGCAACACAGATCAAACACAGAAGCCTGGAAAGTGATAACCTTCAACATTAAGGTCAGGCTCCTTTCTAACCAGTGTGAGTGTGAGCAGAGCTTCTCATCATGTTACATAAAACAAGCCAAAAGGAGGTCTGAACAGCGGAGTCAGAGCTGGGAGATGAGGCAGGCCTCCCTTTGATATTGTCATCATTTATTCCCTCTCCCCACATCATAAGCCTCAGCAGTCGGGGGTGTCCTCGTTGCTTCTGAAGTTTATATCAGCTCCAGTCGGCGGATCGACCAAGATTGACTGGGTGACTTTCAGGAGACTGATGAAGGGACGTCGGCGCTGCCTGAGTGGAGCCAAATTAAATGTTGAGTAGGATTACAACTTCACCTGCAACCTGCAGTGGAGGACCACTGAAAAAAGTCAGAGTGGCCTCTCTGTCCTTGTATTAGCATGCATGCGGCGTGATGAAACCACTACTGGTCATTTCCTCATACACCACAAGTGGAAATTTTAGATAAGGAGTATAATTCTGCACACTTTGTATTTCAGATAATTGGAAAAGAGAGTGAATATAGCACCCTAATAATGGCTTTTTTTCCTTCACTACAGTACAATTAGATATAGTGTGTGTTAAATTGAGGATGGTGAAAAATAATAAATCTCTGCATGTGCTGCAACTTAAAGATATATCCTGAAATAGATTAGGTGATATGAGGAAATATTTTATCCTCCTTTTAGTTTTTGCTTCGTTGTCACACTGAAATGTCTACAATCATAAATTAACGTTAGAGATCAAACTACACACTAGAATGTATCTCAGCCTAATAAATAACTAGTTGTTCCACTTTTAGCAGCAGCAGCTTCCAAACAAGGTCATTATTGTTAACGCCAATGATGAAAAGTGGAAATAAGAATTAGATTTTTGCTGACTGAAATAAATGAAAATAGTAAAAACAATAACTGGAAGTTAGACATATAGTATGCGTCATTTTTGTGTTTATGAATCCATTTATTTACTATATTATTATGTATAATATTGATTTATTTTAAATGTATCCACTCCAAAATGTGGTTTCTAAAATGATCATTTCTGGTCTCCCAAGACTCAGAGTGAGTGTGGATACACAACCTAACCGAGAAAAAACATCTGGATATGTCTAGAACGACCTAGTGAGGCCAACAGAGCTGTAGATTTGCTGGATTTTTTGGAGATCTCCTTTAGTAGGTTAGGGACTCCTGAGAAGGTTTTCCAATGTTTTCTCAGTTTGAGGATAATAGATTCTCTGGGGTCCATGAACCTTAGAAATTATTTTATAACCATTGCTAGATTGGTAGACGTCAGTGACTTTATCTGTTTTTCAGTTTCTTCGGGTTGATTTATTTTCTGAAATCTCTCGGCCTACTTCGTGTCGTCACACGGGTTCTTTTGAAGTGATTTCTTGCCTCTACTATTTTGGCATGAATCCTTTCTAGATCTAATTTTGAAATGTACTTCCTGAACATCTGAAAACGCTCAGCTTCACTTCATCATCATTAGGATTAGTTAGTCCTGACAACATCTGGATCTAATTTCTCAGTCTGCAGCGTCCAGCTACATTTAATACGCCGCATGAAAACTGGAGCCGGCAGAGGTTTGCATGCGTGTGGATAAGAGGTCTGTGCAGCCGCGTTCACTCTTCCAGAATGAAGAGACTGTCAGACCTGCGGACTTAATGGCAGCAGGAGTAGATGAGGGCAAGAAGTGTAGTGTTTAATACTTCACAGAGGACAAGCTGGCCTCAGATGATTTAGACAAGCCGTGGCAGTAATCACATGCAGAGAGACAGGGGCTGTGGGAGTGGGTTTCTGAAAGTGCCAGGACACGTCTCCTCCTCTGTGTTTAAGTACAGACGATTCCTGTCGCCTCAGGCTGGCAAACAGATACATGAAGTCTATAAAGTGGTTGGTGAGGCATGACGCCGGGACTCTTCAGGAACACTCACTCCTTTGGTGGTGATGCATGAGCACGAGGATGTGGCCCTCTTCGCTGACTGCTTCAGAGCAAGTGCGGTTTTATCTTTGTTGGTGTTTTGATCGATTGCAGTCTCAGTGTTGATGCAATAAGGCAACATGATATTTGACAGTCTCTTACAGCTACAAAATTAGTGATCAATGCCTGTCGGAGCTTTGTTGCTGAGGCAAACACTCTTCAAGAGGCTAGGCCTCAACGTTTCCTCTCACTCTCAAACCCTTTAAAGGATCGAAAGAAATACACAGAGGAGAAAAATGTTCTACACAATGTATCGCCAAGGTTATGAAAAAGTCAAAGAGTAATTATTACCAATCCTTTTAGTATTCATAAAAATAGTTTAAGATTGGATTGTGGTGGAAACAGAAGGGAAACTGAAACATTCTTCTCAAGGATGAACATATTAAACCACATACACACTGTTTAGTGGACCCCTGGTATTTGTGGTTGTTAGGGACGACAGTCGCCCAGAAGCTCTGCCAACAGTTTAGAACCCCTGCAAAAACACTCCTTAATATGCATTAAAACACACAGTGGAGCTCATGTTGGCACTGCAGCAGAGCTAACATCCATAGTCTTCCTTATCTCTGGTCTTAGAGCGAACAGTCAATCAACACAAGGCAAAATGAATGGTACTTCTGGATTGGCCGCTTTGCAAACACTGGACACTTAAAGATTAGCATTTCTGACGTCTGTGTATTTTGTAAAGTGCACCAGTCCCTCTTGCATCAAAACATGTAGAGTGGATTTTGATGTCTGAACATTTTTACCATACTTTGTAACATCGGTTCTCACCCCTGTGGCTGTCTGGTTCAGATTAGAGTATTCCTTCACCCTTCACTACATTCCTAGCGTATAAAGGAATGTTCTTTTGACCCACTAAGCTGCCCTGCAGGGTTAATGAAGCCATTTCCCTTTGACTTTAACATTTAAGTTTGCTTGTGAGACAATGTCTGTGTCCCCTGGGCAGAACTTCTGCCTCACTTCCAAAAGGAGCAATAACCAAACTTTCCCCAAGAGCAAATACTGAGAGTGATGCTGTTTCCTCTGCTGCGCTCCCCCATGCTGCCATTTGAAGTTTCAGATTCTCATTGTGACTTTGATGCTTCCACCTCTCCAGCTGCATCTGAGCAGTGTATCTCTTAGAATAGATGTAAAGTTTTTTTCCACACCCAGAACTTCACAACACAACAAAGACAAGAATACTTGTTTTTTTTACGTTTCTGTACGTGAAAGGACTGAATGTTTCACTGCCCTGACAAAAAGATCAACAATCCAACCTGAGCTTTTCTACCTGTGTCTGTATCTCTGAGCCCAGCTCTGCTCTCTGTGAAGTCGACCAACATCTTCCAACGATCTCTGCTAAATCCAATGGAAGAAGTGATGACATTCCTTAAAATAGGGTAGTTGATGTCTTGCTTTTATTTTGGTGTTATAAAGTATCTGGTCCAGTCTTTTCATCTAAAAACAATTGGATATAGTTATTAGCATAACATGTTGAAACTGTGTGTCCTCTCCTTTGTGTTTCAGACAATAGCGCTGATTTGTGTTGGTCTGTCAGATAAAACATTATCTTCTGGCTCTTAATTATATAATTTTTGTTCTTCTGTAGGATGTGATTGGATTGCATCATTGTCTTCTGAATCTATTAGAAGCTAGTTGTAATATTAACAGCATCTCCTTCATGTATTTGAGCGCCTTTGAAGTTTCCGGTTATATTGAAAATCCGTTTGAAACGACACTCTGAGTTCTGTAAAGCTCTCTCCTCACAGAACGGATGGAGCAGAAATGTGTTCTCTTCATTTTAAATAATACATTACAAGCTACTTGGAGGTGGCCAGATGAGCAACTGTTTTTTTGGGGTTATTTTTTTAAATATTCTTCCCTTTTTTTCCCTTCACATCTTTATTCGGAGGTATTTCTGCTGTCTGTCTGACAGCAACATTTCCAGTTTTCGTTCTCCTTGACCTGACAGTGATCTTTGCTTCTCAAATAAAGATGTGCACCTTGCAGATATCCCATGTCAGCTGTGAGTCTCATGAATTTGGACTGAGATTGCCTGCAGTGTGTCTCTGACCTTAAACCGTGGAAATTTTCTAAGCCATCCTCTGACCAATTGGGCTTTTGATCCAAATCATAAATGGCAGCTTCCGCAGCGGAAGGCAGGAAGACATATATGGGAAGCAGTGAGGAGATATCATTAAGTCTCAGGTGAGACTCATATCTGGTGCTGGAACTAGAACAAACAGAAGTGAATTTGGTTCAACTTGGACAAGGTTCAGTCTTGATTATGGGATGTCAGAAAGCAGCAGTATAGCAACCTTCCTCTCACTGTCAGCTGCGTCTTCTTATATAAGCCTAGATGTCAATCAGTCCTCGTTTCTGCTTTTTTTCCTCTGCACTGCTTTGAAAATATTTGGTGCTTAACTAGATTTTCTGTTTTTATTTTTTGTTTTTGTCACACTTAAATATTTTTGTATCAACCTAATTGGGATGCAGCGGATTGGACATTCATCAGGCCTCAGTGTGACTGAAACAAAACTGTCGTTAAGCTAAAGTAATTTATGATTTAACAAGGAAGGTATTAGCGGAGTTTATAAAATATATGAGAGCAAACTTTGTCGATATTCCACTAAAGTAAGAAAAAAAACACAGTTTTGCAATTGCGCTGTTTCCATTGAAAAACAGACGCAATTAAAATTTGTTTCACAAATAAATGTCCCAAGCTGTAACCTGTGAATTGCATTTCTGACTTGCATAAATCTGGCACACAAGCAACAAAGGACAACAAAGCAGCATTTCCTTTCCGTTAATTTTGGCTTCAAAAAAGTGAAATTCAAGTCCGATTATTTAATTTGCACCAAAACACAGCAGATGTAATCTGTAGTCATTTCAATTCAACCTCATCTCATTTGAATGTGAGTTATCAAACAAGGCATTCATTTCAGTTTATTAATCACATGAAAGTGTTCTTTAATGTCTAAGGAAACACAGCAGATTGCATCAAGTCACTGACTTGCAGCATTCATTGTAGTGACAGTAGGGTGAAAAAACTCCCCTTTTAACAAGAAGAAACCTCAAGCAGAACCAGAACCTGGCTCGGGTTTGAGAAGGCGCAGACTCAAAAAAGAAAAAGAAGAGCTATTGTAGGATTTTCATTGGTGAATTTTTAATAATTTCTTTTTACTTTTAGTTCGGTCAGTTTCACGTTATTTCAGTAACCATTCAGTAGCCGATGTACAAGCTATTTTATAAAGCTGTTTGCAAATCATCCTCTTGCATATATTATATACATTAACAACAAACAGGCGCTCAAAATTAAATGGTCCAAAAGCCAGACGGACTGCTGTTCTGTTGTGTGCAATTGAAGATTTCAGAATAAACAGTCAGCTTGGATTTTTTAAGATTTTTACGTCTCTAGAACTTTTCAGATTTGATCCGTTTCACCGCCAATCAGGAATTGTCCAAACATGGTGTTGGAAAGCAGCCTTGATGTTCAGTATCCTGACCATACCTGGGTGGTATGGCTAGTTTCAAAGCATGGAGAAAAGCTTAAAAATACCCTTCTCTGACTGAAGCCTTACAGTACTTCAAAAAAAAGAATTAAGAAAAAACTGACAGAGCATTTTTTATCAGTCAGCATGGAGTGCAAGCTCACTACAATGTGGGAAAAAATAGCACAAAAAAAAAAAAAGGCAAACTAAAATGAAATGTTCAGAAACTCCCGGTTATCTGAAATTGTCTGCTTCAGGCTATAAAACAGAACTGAATGCGTTTTTCTGTCATGACTTGCAGATATGTGAACAGACCCACTGGCTGCAAATATAGGAGCAAATCTAGCAAAGATAGGTTTGTCCACCTGAACAGAACAAACACAATATGTGAGTGTTCCTTTAACCTTCAGTGATTATGACATGCAGCCATGCTATGAATAAATATGTAAGGTTATTATTTCTCTCAACACAGTTTAGCATGAACCAGATCATCTGTCACGCTTAAGTGGACATGAGAAAGAACTGCAGTCAATCATCGTTAGCAGTTGAAAACATTTATTTAACTGTAAAAAAATATGTGTGTTATTATTATTTTCAATATATTGAAAATTATATCTAATTGTAATTTCCACTTTCATTAAATTGCACTACTTTTCTGTTAAACCTCAGTTAGATTCAGCAGAATTACTGAATTAGTATCGTTTATTACTAGATTTTCGATCACTTTCTTAAAATTTTTGTCGACAAATGTCTGCGTATCCTTAAAAAATCTGAAATTTATGTATCTAAACCTCATGCCTTAAAACGTCTTAAATTAGCTAGAAAAATCAAGTTGGCTTAAAGTACATCAAACACACACAGGTCTTAAATTTGGTTGTGGCTTGACTATTTAATCTCATAATTTATGTTGTTCTATCCACAAAACTTTTCTGTTATTTCAAAGTTTGAATCACACACAGACACCTTCATTGCTTTCTGTATCTTCAGGGAGTTGCAGATATTAGTAGCTACCTGTTAATATACATTTTGTGTTTATCCTGGGTAAGTCTAAATGCTACAAGCATTCTGCGCAACAAAACTATGCACTGTAGGGTAAATACAAACACCAGGAATTTCAGTTTTTCTAGCTTTCCTAAAGCTCCATTCAAATGTTTTCTTGTGATGCAGTTGTTAAATTTCATAGATGATTGTTGTAAAAAAGAAAAACATCCTAAAAAGTCATAAACTTGAGTTGGTGAAAGTGGAGGTTTGTAGGGCGCCTTCATCACTCCGGCCTTTTGAAAGTTTCTTTTGTCCAAGCTTTTGCTTCCTGACTGATGTCTTCAGGTTTTACTTCTATAATCCCACATACAGTTTGCATTGTGGCTTTATGCGAAAGTTCTTTTCCCCCCAAATGTAACAATTAGCAACAGCTGTCCAACAAAATTACATTCATGGACAGATGAATGGACGGACGGACAGCTAATGACTACCCACATCCAAATCATAATAGTTCCTCACAAGCGCCTGCTGCCAGGATTTGAGGAATTTAGTTGAGTCACATAAAATCAGAAACTGTGGCCATTAATTTATGTAATCACACATATCTCCAGGCTGTGTGAGCCAGAGAAGAGGGTAACAAACTATGTCACATGTTCATTATAGCTGCATTACAGCGCTGTCATTTGGAGAGAATGTGGCAGTGTGGGAGGCCACAGTCACACAGCTGCCACAGTGGATTAAGATGGATTATTTGTTTGGCAGAAAAGTAATCCTGGGAGATTGGTGATTGGCTCTAGCCTCTCTTTGTTGTAATTCTTGCTTGGAGTGAGAAAGGTAGAATTTTGCCAGACTTCTAGAGAATATATTTTTGCATAAATCATTAAAGTAATTTAGACAGAAGCATGATATAAGTGGTGACTAAAATCAGACAATTAGGAATTTTACCAGTGCGCTAACAAACTGGGAACTGAAAATCATTATTTCATATGCTACAAAGTAAGAAAAAGGTTTATGAAAATGAATAAATTCTGGAAATTGAGGTTAATTGAATTCAAACTCTGTGACAGATGATTGAGATATTCATTGAACAAGATTGTTTTTTACGTCAATCAAATACATTTAATGTGTTGATTGAATTTAGCCAGTTTGTCTGAATTCAGGAAAAAGGGTCAAATCTTTTTCATACCTTTCTCAAACCCTCCATCTACCTTGTTCAGAGTGTGACATCATTTCCTTCAAATGTGTCCTTTGCCCTTGAGATGTAGATGGACTGCTCAGTTCTGACCTGACCTGGCTCTTATTGTGCGAGTCATCCTTTTGAAGATGTCATTTTGTTTAGGTCTGAACATACTGTACCACACTGATGAGCCAGTGTTCAAATGTTCTGTATTTGGGGAACTAATCTCTAAGAGTGTTACCAGATTTAAATTGCACTGGAATATTGTGAATAGAAGATATCACAATATTTCTTAATAGTTTCTCACACTTTAGTCACATATGTGATGATTATGTTCTTCCACATAACTCTAACAATTTGAGCTTTGCATCATGTTATAATTTTGTTCCCTATAGGGTTGTTTTAATTATTGAATTCATGTTTGAGAAATCCCTTAATCTCCCATGGCAACCATTCAGCCTGTGCAAAACGCTTCAGTGGACCAAACACCGCCTTCTGTGGAGGTGAACCTCCTCCACAGAACTGAAATCGTACAACTTCCACCTCACTTCCTGAAGGCAAAGTTTCAGAAAAAGCAGAATTATTTTTTTTTAAAGAGAGAGAGACTCAATTTCAAGGTGTTCATGCGTGAAGTTAGCAAAATTTGTGCTATAAAATGGCACTATGTGGATGAAAAAGACATGATATTGTCCATTTAATTTTAAATTAATTTCATCAATGCTTTAGAAGTCCAGATTCAGCACTAAACATGTGGTTGTGCTCAGCTCCTCTTTCAGCTGCTTTTCACCCACTGTTTTAAAATTATGCACATCTGCTTTAGTGTCGCTGGAAACCGAAACATATCTTACATAAAAGATAAAGAACACATTTTACATGATGTCTATAGGTAAATAACACCTTAGTGAGAATGCACAAAAAATAATCAAGTGAGAAATTCATTCTATCTGCATAAATTCATGCATTGATGTAAATATGGCAAACCTGCAGAAAATGACTAATGGTTAATGAAATGAATCTAAAACACATAAACTGTCTGAAATAAAAATCCAGCTGCTTTTGAACCCAGAGCACTTGTTTGGTGTTTCAACTAAATGGCTTCTCCAACTCTTTGATGTGAGTCTCTCTGGGATTTCACCTGGTAAACCTTGATGGTGGTTAAGCTTCAAAGCTGTCTGCATCAACCCCATCACTATCTACACATAGACAAACAGACTGCACATGGATTTTTATTATTCGGTATTCACCGCCAGTCAAGATGTTTTTCTTTCTGTCATGTATTCTTTAAGAGAAACTCTTTTGGGCCTATACTTTTCTTTTTCTTTTATCATTTATTTATTGGAATTTTCTTTCAAAAACTTGAATTTCTAAAGTCTAAAGTCTTTCTATTCAGTTACACTTCAAAGAGCTCTTCTTAGCAATAAAATCATAATTTTAAGATGATAAGATGGAAATATAGTTTATACTCTTGACTTATGTTCATCTCAAATGTTGAGCAATGTTGTTTATTTACACCTTATATTTTTTTTACTGTATTTTTTTATTATTATTTTAAACGATTAAAATATGCAGCTATGCATGTAGACAAAATGGTTGGTTTCCATCTGCTAATAGTCAAAAAACAAATAAAAGTCAATAAAAATCTACTGAAAAAGTCCAAAACTTTTTTAAAAATTGAGTCTTAAGACAGTAATTTAACGAGATACGTAATGCAATCTCAATTCAATATTAAAATATAAAAAATGATACATTCTTTGTAAAAGATGCATTTCTTTGCACTTTTATTATCCAGATATAAAGTCTAGTTTGTGTCCTGGAGCTATAGACTAGAAGGAGCACTGTTGGAAGAAGAGCATCAAGAAATTCTGAAAAATGTGACTTCAGAAAACCAGGCTTCACATTTCAGCAGCAGCAACTCAAGCCAAAACCAGACAAACCTGAAGCCTTTGAAACGCCTCATAAATCTTTCAGAATCAAATAAAATGGACCAATTTGAACTCTGGCAGGAATATTTCTTTCTGAGATTGTTTCTTATTCCAAGAAGATGGTTTATTCTGAATACGTGTGTGTGTTTAGGTGTGTATGTGCGTGTTTGTATTTCTCATCTTAGAAAGCAAGACTTTCTAACAAATACTCTGTTAGAAAGTCACGACCCACTGCTCTTTATGGCATCCAAAGGTCAAATCAGTGCTGTCGTGGGGTTAGGTTAGGGGTCAAAGGTCAGGGTTGGGCAATAAAAATGAATGGAAGTCAATAGAAAGCCCATTTGAAGACAGAAAAAGATACCTAATGTCAATGTGTATTTTATTAAATATTTCTTCAAGTTATCAGAAAAAACACTAATTTAATACTTCTAGTATAGTTCATATTATTTTTAATTACAGGTCTGTCTGTCTATGTCCTACAAAAAGCTTCATCCACCTGGGTACAAATAAATCTCAATCAACAACTTGGTTGGCAAAACCAGGCTAGAAAGCAAGAAACAGTTTGTGAGAAACTGAAACTAAAACAGGTCACTTCAAAACTATCCAGGCAGCAAAACCTAACAGCTCAAATCAAGATTACAAAATGCAACAGCCAAATCAAAACTTCCCACAGGAGGAGGGATTTCTGGGTCCTGCTTGCCCAAATGACTTCATTTTGGACAAGCAGTGGACAGTGGGCAACTAAACTGCAAGAAATGTAAACTCCTCTCAAAAGAAAACACATGTGAACAACACACTGCCTTTGTTTCTAATTTAAGTTCTGATATGTCCTTAATAAAAGATTTTAAAGAACTGCATCAGACCATGTTAAGTGCACAAGTCATTATCACAAAATAAGGAGACCTCTTTCTGTTATATTGTTGGGTTTTTGAAATCAACAGAACTTGTTTCTAAAGTTCATTCATCTGCTTCAGATGAAAAATCCTCTCCCTCAAGTTCTTCCTGGAGAATTTCTTTTCTAAGCCAGTCTAACACAAACTCCAGTCATTGGAGTTGAAGTTGGATATACAGTAGCAGACGTTTTTCTTGGCATCACAAAGAGAACTACATGAGAGTATAAAGAGGAGCAATCATCCATAGTCAGTGAGACTTCAGACTGCCCATCAGCAGCATTCAGCTGCCTTTTACATCCCAGCAGCAGCCTTGGCCCACTTCCTCGCACTGAGCAACCATTTATGGGCTTTGCGACTGGAAGAGGACATGCATAAAACAAGGCTGCGCCCCTGGGGTTAGTTTGTGGACAAGAGGCATGGGTGCAGAAAATTCACTGACACAGAAAGCATCTTACTGAACCAGAGAGAGCAAGACGACAAGCTGGGAGAAGAGACATTACTGGACACTTTGAGAGAATCAGTGGGAGGAAGGAACAGTGGAGATCCACCACCACACATGATTTTGCGTGGAGTACAACAGTGTTGTGCAAATGTTTTCATTCCTCTTGAACCTTGTCCCGTTCTGTCACGGAACTGCCACAAGCTTCAGTGTATTCTGTGTGACAGGACAACACAAACCAGAGCATAGTTATGAAGTGGAACCAAGTAATACATGGTTTTCTAAACTTTACCAAATGACACTAAAACTAATATTTTGTAGAACCACCTTTTATATAACCGACTGGCCAAACATTTTCTTCATTTCTAAGCAGCTCAGACTGGCTCAGATTTCAGTCAGATTCAGTTCTTTACTTTGACTAGCCCATTCCAACACATAAATCAGCTGCAATCTAAACCACTCCATTGGGTTTCTGGCTTTATGTTCAGAGTTCCTGATGGAAGGTAAACCACCTCAGCCTCTAACAGGTTTTCTCCTAGGATTAATCCCCATTCATCTTCCCAATTACTCTGACTAGCTTCTGTGCCGTTGCATATCCACTGCATGTTGCTGCTGCTACCATATTTTAGCAACTCACTGCATTTATAATATAGAAGTGGAATTGTTGGAGCTCACCATCATTGTCAGTGCAGTAAGATTCTGCCAAGATGTTATGGACAATGTGGAAGATATTGTTAAATTCTAAAAGTAATCATGCCAGCTCTTTTAAGTGAACTTATGTTTACTTTCAGAATTGTTAGCCTCACACAAAACTGGTAATATTTTGACCATGAACACTGACATTAAGCACTCTCCACAAAGTCTCAATGGGATTGAGATCTGTTCTATAAATGCCACACCAGCTACCGGATGTTTGTGTCCCTCAAAAGGTTTGTAACCATAAAAAACTGTTCATGTATTGCTTCCAAATGAACAAGGGCATTTCCAATAGCTGATGGTACCTAGAATAGCTGGGGAAACATAGTTGAGTTGCTACTTTTTAAAATTTTGTTGTGCTTTTTCTGTGAACAATGACAGAAAAAGTAATTTTGATTCTGATTCACTATGCAAAGCATCAGGAGAAAAAAATCTGTTCCAAACAAAAGTTTGTTTGGGCGGAGCAAACACTTTGGGGAGGGGGGAAACCCAGAGACATCAACAGCAAACCCTAGGTTTCTGCTGAGGAGATTAATTGATTCTCAGCTGGCCTCTGCTGGATCTGATGTGTCAAGGAAGACGGTTGTGGGACACACATCAAGTCCTCCATTGCTGAAAGAACAGCACATCAATGCCTGACTAAAGTTTGCACATGGACATTTGAAACATCATGATGTTTTGGAAGTCCGTTTCTTGTTCTGAGACAAATCTTGAGCTCTTTTGGTACAGGGATGTTGCTTTTGTTTGGAGAAGGAAAGACTTTCAACTTCAACTTCAGCTTCAGCTTCAACAAGATAATGATGAAAGTCATACCTCCAAGTTGGTCACAAACCTTTTGAGGGACACAAACATCCGGTAGCTGGTGTGGCACTCAAAACACAGATCTCAATCCCATTGAGACTCTTTGGGCGAGGGCTTAATGTCAATGTTCATGCATAAAGACCACACAATCAACAGGAACTTCAACAATTCACCATGAAAGAGTGGGTTTGTAAACCTCTAGTGACACATGTCAACCTAGCAAAGAACTACAGGGAGAGGACAGAGCCAGCTGTGAGCCAGAGAGGATTCTCTATTGACCATTAACATCAGGAGGGCTAATAGTTTTGATCATGTCATTTCTTGCTTTCTTGTTGCAAATCAGCACAATAAAAGGAAAAGTACTGATCAACTTTTCTGGAGATTTTGTCTTTTTTCTTTTGGGAGCCAAAAAAGTATAAAGAGTTTTTATTATGGTGGTTTCCATGGAAATATTAAGATTTTGGATGATTGATCAGGGGGCTGAGAATCCTGACCTGGAATACCAGGAAGACACTCTCCCAGCCTCCTCACCCACATCATCACAGATAGCTGTTACCCAGGAATTTACTAACTATTATTTAGAGAAACATTGGCTCACTACTCTTCAAATCCATTGGTGCCTATTTAAAGTATATCAGTCATTGTCTTTAAATTTTAGAAAAATCTCCTAATTGTGACTCTTTCATGCCAGAGGTCTCATAAAACTTTAGCCTCAACAAAGATGTTGAGAGTCTGGCTAGATTATCTCATGTAATCAACCCTAGACATTTCTCAGCTAAAACTAGACATCAGTAGATCACCTTTCAAGTTTTAAACACACTTTCACATTGTTTAGATGAAGGAAGAGTGTTTCCCTAAGTCAGTTCAGCAGAAACTTGTTTATGGAGTATCCTGACCTGGATATTTAGCTCAGCATGGCACCCAGGAGATTCCAGGCTCATGTAGTCAGGCATAACAGACTCTTTGAATTCCCTGGGAATATAATGATCTAGGTTTTGTCTGTGCAACACAAACAATTGCAGAGTTACAAAAAAAAGTGTTTAATTGGTTTATTGGAAAGCAGGTTTAATGGATGCTCTATTGCAGACAGAATCTGCTATGAAGAACAAAGACGAGGATTAGCTGAGCTCAGTTGGGTCTTACAGGAAAAGAGAATGCACATGTTGTTTGCTGTTGATTGCCTAAGATCAGGTCTGTGAATGGGTGACTTTTGGGATACAGAAGATTGGGAATGTCATTATTGCTTTGTCAGTTTCTTGTCCTGTCTTGGTCTTTGATGGTTCCATTGGGAGCAACAAGGGAAATTGTTCTAGCTAGAATCAAACACTTTGTCTTGGTTGTAGTAACTAGCTGAGTCTTGAATAAATCACTTATGAGCTGATCGGTATCCAGGTTTGTCAGACTTGCTTAGAGTATTAAACAATTTCAGGAAGCTTAAAGATTTGCTTGAGGTAAGTGTCCATAAGATATCTAGACAAACCGATACCTGGATAATTAGTAACCTCACAAATAATGAACAAACAAACAAACAAAGTCAATCAATAGTTTTTGAAAAGATACGTGTCTCTAGTTAATATTTTGGCATGAAAGCCCTTCCAAAATGGTAGCTGAGTTATAGTTATCAGCTCATGAAGTAACATTTGGACAACCTCAATTTTTAAGACTCAATGTCTGGTTTAGGCTCATGGTATGGGTATTTGTCAAAGGTCTATAATATAATGTTGGTATTATCTTAAAGGGGACACGCTTGACTTTCATTTGAACCAGGTTTTGAGTCTCTCTGACCAACACAGCGGTTAGGTAACAGAAAAGTCAATAACAACAATAGTAACATCTCAAACGGAAATGTACAGTAATTTAGCAAATAAAAAAATATATATATGACAAAAACAATGAATGGAGAGTGTTACATTCACACTTAATGAGCAAATATTACCAAACAGATGGGAAATCTGATTTTGGAATTTGTGAAAATTGGATCAAAGTTGTTCCTTCCTGAATAATGACACTGATTGATTTGACTGGTGCAACTTCTGGGAAATAAGATAATGATACAATTTAAATAGATAGTTAGGCAAAAAAACAAAAACAAAACAATAATCTTAAAACAATAGTTTTACTAAATCCAAGTTCTTCCTGGATAACTGTGAGTGGAACATCCCTGATTCATTATCAATAAACCCACCATTAGGAACTCACTTCATTTGCTGCCACACAAAAGGGTTTTTAATTGTATCATAAATCATAAAGCAGTGAAAGAAATGTCACGTTGCCCTGAATGCATCACATAAATAAAGGAAATGAGAGTTGTCCAATTTACCAGATATTTAGGAACAAATGATGTCTTAACGATTTACTAAAACACAAGGCGAACGCTTTTAACTGGTGCCTAATCATTGTCTCCTTTATAGTCAACAGCTGGTTTTCTGCTATATTTTGTGTGCCATATGAGGAAAAGGTGAGCCTTAATGGGAGTGAAAGGAAGATGACAGTTTCTACAAATAAAATCTGAGTAATTTAATATGAGAATGAATGCAGATGTTCTGTTTCTGGCTGTAGATGATTTTTAAAATTTTGGTCAGTATTGCTAATAATGATGGAATGACAGTTAACAAAATTTCCGCCATAATAATTAAACCTAGAAACATAACAAATAATATAATATTTCACATACATTGCTGTCTGAGAATATTTTGGTAATTTTATGGTAAATATATTTGCTTGAAATTTATGATAATAGCATCCATACAGAAAATGCATTATAATGCCCAACTTTCATGCAAATGTCGAATTTAACAAAACTAACACTGCACATCATCCAATACACTTTAAATAGATATTCAGAATGTGGGTCTTTAACAAGAGGAATTGATCTATTGTACATGTTGCCTAAAGTTTAGATGAAAAACGACTGCAGATCTGTTATTGGCCTCCCATGGCGTAATGTTGGCCCGGGACATTGAACGCTGGATGCATCACACACTTTCCAAGAAGACCTTGATGAGTTTTGTGGGTGTGATCGATACACCCCCTACTCCCCGGCTATCAGTCTGTAATGCCTCCCTCGCCTCATCTCTCACACAGCATCACTTCTCCAAACCAAACCAAGGCTCTCCATTTTAGCAGACCCTAGCTTCTCCTCCATTGAGGCTGGACAAAGAGAAGACATAGCTGTCTTCATTAAGGCACCTGGGGAATCTCAATCAAAAAGCTATTTGCCTCCTGCAATTGATTTCTGTCTTAGTAATTAGATTTTAGTGTGCAGATTCTCTCTGAACTGACTTTGCCTCTTTGCATATCATGAATCTTTAAAAAACAGCTTCCATTGAATTCACCAATGGACATCCTTATCTTATTGTTCTGTGTATTTCTGGATGCAAATTAGGATTCTGATGCTCTTTAAATAGTAAGTGCACTATTTTGTTTTATTTTCCAGATGTGGAAATAGTCCAGGGTACATAGCTGAAAGGGGGCCAGGTCCGGAGGCAAGCACAATAATCTAATTGGTTCCACTAATCAATATTCAGTGAGGAAACTGTAACTTTAAACAGTTTGGCATTTTGTCTCGGTGAAATGCTTCAGATTCCCCACAAATTTTAAAATGTAACTAAATTCAAAAAGTACTTAGCTCTCCACATTAGTGTAGAGGAATATTTGCCTCTGTTAATTTACCCACTTTGGAGGATTTTCCATCATGTTTAGGGTCATGTAATGGTATCCAGTCAAAGTCCAGAGTTTGACTAGACAGAACCTTTATCTAACAAAAATGGCCTTGTAAACCATTTTCTATCTACAATCGTCTTGTTTTTAGCTCAGCACATTAAGTGTCGCTTGTTAAAATATAATTTAGCCTATTTCATGTTGTCAGACAGATTCTGTTCCAGGTTTTTGAAGCTTTGAACAAACACAGTTTTGAATAAACATAGTCAAAGATGTTTCCTTCATATGTGAACAACAGAATAAATGATGTTTTCACATAGACTGGACATTTTTCCCCTCATAATAAAAGTTGCTTGATGATCTGAAGCATTTAGATGTGACAATAAAGCAAACGCAAAAGACACTTGTAACACGCAAATATTGTTCTCTGTCTAAACAGGACAATTTAGGCGCCAAGTAGATTTATAAGCCACAAGCTTTGAACAGTTATTATTCCAACTATAACTAGCAGTTATCACTCAAACTCACACACTGCTTACCAAAAAGGACACAAACACATTTACCAAACAACATCTGTAGATTACTCAGGGTAACCCTGAACACTACAGTATTTAAAATAATTCTTCAATTTTTAAGTTTAGGGGTAATTACTTTCACTCAGACGGCCAGCCTAGTTTACACAGTACTTCTAAATTAATTAGTTTGAATAACAATAACACAATCAAATTGGTAAGTGTGTGCAAAAATAAAATTATGGGTCTACAAAAACATTCTCAAAAATGTACTTTCCTTCTGAAGAAGGGAGAAAATATCGGCTTGCAAATCCTGAGAGGCAGTCGTAAAATGCAACTGATTAATATTGCAGGGATTTTCGAGATGGTTACACAAATCAGTCAATTGCTAAACTACTTACAGTTCAGATATTAAATCAATATGTCCCTTCCAAGCTCTCGTCTACTACGGGTGAGAGATGTTTCTTCCACCAAAAGGGGGAGGGCTTGGCCTGCAAAGCTTGAAAACCACTGGGCTAAGATGTGCATCAGCCACCCACACAGTCACCTCTCAGCTCTAATTTGTTTTTCCTGACTACCCAGGTCAGCAAAAAACGAAAAATAGCTTACAGGTACCAAGGGGTTTCAGCATTATCTGGTGTTTATGTTTGTTATAATTCAGAATCATGAGCAATGTATATTTTTATATAATACTTTATTTAAAATCTGATGTTTAATACATCAAGATTAATATGGCCTTCATGTTCCCCCAGGTTTTTAAAACAGCAGTTGAAACAATTAATAAAAAAGAACAAGCCAACCTGCTCACCACAGTGCTGACGCTGCCGTTGTTGAAGTGTTTAATGACATCCACATGAATACAGACTGTGGAAGAGCCAGCGTTGGTTCTGTTGGACTTCAGCACAGCATTTGACACTATTGGTCTTGCCTAAAGAACTTGGACTTATCTGAACGAATAACTTCTTATCAGTGTGGACAGAAGTCACATGCGGTTCAATCCTAGGAGCCCTCCTATTCTATATCAGTTAGGATGCTTCCACTATCTCAGGTTACAACAGGAAACAAGATTAGTTATGTAATGCAGATGACACACAGCTCTATTTTATGTTGTCACAAGTTGACTATGAACACATCCAAGCAATGAACAGATGCTTAGAACAGATCACTCTGATGCACCATAACTTTCTCCAGATGAACAGAAGCAAAGCTGAAGTCATCACCGTTGGACCTAAAGAGGAACCATGTAGAGACAATAGCAGTTACAAAGTCGGCCTTCTGACCTCAAAGGACTAACATCCCAACAAGAACTAGAGAAACTCTTCCATCCGTTTATCGTCAGTCGCATTGATTACTGCAGTTGCCAGATCTCAAAAGCTTGTGTGAGTATAGAGGCCAGCAAACCAGACCCAGTTCTGTCACGACAAACGATTTAGAAAAGCTTGTATCAGGATACTTATAGCGTTTGACTCAAGTAATAAAAAATGTCTCAAATATGGTTTACGCATCTTTTTCTACAGTGTATGTAAATATTTGGGTTCAGTTGTAGCTCTGAGCTCTCCATATTTGCAACATAAGCCTGGATACAGATTTGAAAATGTGCTTTCAAACAAAGCTTTGTGCTGAACCAACAAACAGCATCGCCTCACACGGTAACAGGATCCATACTGCTTTTCTTTAGAGCAAGAGGAGTGTGTGCAGCTTACACAGGTGGCAAAGCAGCCATTATATCATTTATCATTTGCATACCCTGCTGCTAACAATGAGTGGTCATGCCACCCACATTTCCACCACTTGTTAAACTCGCAAAAGTGCAAATATAGTTTCCTCAAGATAATCAGAATATTTTCCTGGCATATCCTGTCAATTATTCAAGTAATTTTGTCACATTTTATTCCTGGTAGAGGAGTTTGGCCTGAATGGGTGACTAATGGATGCTTGGAGGCAGAGCCAAAAAAAAAAAAGATAAAATAAATGTAATAATATTAAAGGTGCTGCTGGAGGAGAAAGACCAAAATCCAAGAACAAACAAATGCCTGCAGAACATTGCAGTTAAAAATCTCATTGATGCTGTTTAAATCAATGTTAACATTTAGAAAATTAGGAATTGAATCTAGTAACAGACCTGAATCATGTTATCTATCATTACAGATAATGGCAGTGTGTAGTCTGCTGTTTCTCCAGCTGCTTTTTGAGAAATCACTGCAAATTCGGTCAAGGTTCAGATCTGGTGCTTTTCCCAACCCACAGGTAAGAAATCTTAATCTTATGGATGGGGATCCACTTTCATATTACACTAACCCAGGTTGTTTAGGATAGTTTATTCCTTAAACAAAAAGCAGGGAAATACACTAAGATAAGACCAACATGCCTGTTTTAATACAACATTTTTCTCTTTATGATGGAAGACCAAAGCAAACTTCTGTGCTGCTCCATCTCTATTTAAATGTGACTCAAGATGGGACTGTTTGACGGATTCATCATTTAAGACTTTGGAGGAAGAGGATCAATTAGTTATTGAACCAGTCTCTGGCCCAAATCATCCATCGTTTAACTGGACTCTGACAAGCCCGACACCAGATGATACAAATGACTGAATCATATGGTTGATTCCTTAATAGCAGACCGGCTGCTTGCCGCTCATAGAGCTTATATTATATTAACAGTGTCACAGCAAAGAGAGCTGTATGTTTGTAAGATTCAGTCAATGGAAACCTAATGAATGTTTAGGAGAATTCATTGAGCTGTGATTACTCAGATGACCCACTTAAGTGTCTTCCATCATTCCAACAAAACACTTTCAAATTTAGGGACGTAACATGAAAAACTTGAAACGTTTAATGGATATGAATATTTAATTTTGCAAGAGCTCTCTAAAACATTGAGCTTCAGCTATCGACACATCCACAGTCTCAGTCCAGGGTCCAGTTTTACTCCCATCCTGAGCCTCAGTCAGAACGTTGCCGCTGCTGTCCACTGAGGACCAGTGTTACATAACTCCAGTCATACTGGGATCTGCTGTTGACTGCAGATTAGCAGAATAAACACTCTATAGACATCTAAGCTAGACTTCAGCCATTTACAGACATGAGATCAATTCACAGAATTAGCTATCAGCTGGAAAAATGACAACATTCAGTGGCTTTTCTTTGCATTTGTCTGTTTAACCTGCAGAGATGCAGGCAGCATTTCTGCTAAGCTACAACTGGACAGCTTGAAAATCAGCAACATAACATTTGACCAGTTTCATCTCAACAGCATGTAAACACCATCACAACAGTTACAGCAACTCCTAAGCAAATAAATGTAGATTTTTTTATATCACCATTTGTACCCATTACAAAGTGATTTATGGATGTATATCTGAATATAAATATTTTATTACAAATTAGCAGCCCATATTTTAGAGCTCAGCAGTTTATGTCTGTTCTCACAGATAAAGGAAAGTAATACAAGATAGAAACATACAGCTCAGATAATAGATATGTTTTAGTCATTAAATCAAACAAAATTCTATCTACTTTATGTCTGTTAAATAATCTAATTATTTCTACTTGCTAAATTCCAAAATGATGAGAATTTTTAATTCTTTTTGGTCTGTGCCTCGTAGGCTGGAAGTTCATTTTGCCTATGCACTGAAGATATATAAGAGAATAAATCTGAACTATACTGTCCAAAGAAGAATTTATATTTTACACTAGGCAGAAGTTGTTAAAAGAAAAATGTAGATTATACTAATGTAGGAAAGTTGGAGCTTTACAGTGATACAGTCTTCTTTTTCTTCTGACGTGAATATCAACCTCTGGGAATTAGCTGTTAGATACCAAAAACCTACTAGATTAGAGCAACAATAGAATCCGATTGTATTCAAAAGTTCCAAAAGTTAGAACTAACGAAAATGTCAGTTCGAAGATGTTGAATGAATTTTCAGGAAATATATTCATGGACGGACTAGTCGCTGAACTTGGAAGTTGAATGGCTCGGTGTTGAAGACGGTCTTCAGCCCGAGGCGTCAGGAGTTCAGAGAGGTGGCCCATTCAGCCCCCGCTGAGAGCTCATCAACAAGCACAAAAACAGTTCAAGAGACCAAAACTGCATGCAGAGAGGATTTCTCAGGTTCCAAATCAAAGTCTCTCCACACCTCAAGGAGTAAAGTGAAGCAAGTGTGAAAGCAGCTGGCATCCAGAGCAGCCTGGAGGGTGAACTGCCACCTGGTGGTGTGTTCTTGTTGTCACCAGCCGCCGTCTTGCACCCCCTCACCGCCCCAGACCGCCACCCTCAGGATGATTGACAGGATTCGGCTGTGGGGCCAATTAGCAACAAGCAATTACTCCACACTAGATGTGACCCTGAAACTAATTTAACACTTTGGCAGTCATGAAGATGACAATGAGGAGAAATTGACCTGAACTGTGTCACTGAGATGATGAGGAGGACTTCTGTTGGGAGCCATAGGACCTTCATCCACATGACAGAGCGAGTCGGTGGAGCATGTTCCACGAGCTGTAGGAATATGTTCTAAAAGTGAAACTAAATGATCATTTCTCACATGAATTAATTAGAGGACACAGCTGATCCAGATATAAAGTCTTAGGCAAGTTTGAGGGAAGTTTTCTGACCCACATGGCTGGTTGTGCTGCACAAAGAGTCTAAAATATCTTCCAAATATAAGGCTGAAAGTAAAAGATTATCACACAAATGTCAGGCTACCAAAAAGCATCAGTAATGGGGTTTTTTTTTCTGATTTTGAGGAACTGGGTCAATGAAGAACTCTTTACATTCTGCAATGGGGTGGTGTTTCAGACAGTAACATATATTTTGTTAGATTAGACTTTCTGTGACTTAACACATTACAAGCTACAGCATAACTCAATAAAGAGGATTATTTGTATATGTCAAATGCTATTCTGCTCAATCTGAGCCTTTGTTGAACTGACACTCAGTTTGGAGGCAAAACTTTGAGAGGGGATAAGTGATAGAAAATGGCTGCCTGTCTCTGCAGGTTGTTGCTTCAACCTCTGGTAAAAAGGTCAGGTGTTGCAAAACCGGGAAATATGCCAAGCTGCAAAATGAAACATTCCCTCAGAGAAATGAAAAAAAAAGAAGCTTGACAGCCTGTTGAAATCGATTGATCTCAGACTGAAAGTGATCATCAGCATCAGATGGAGTTTGGGGGCGGCACAGTGGTGCTGCTGTTAGCACAGTTACCTTGCAGCAGGAAGGTTATGGCCTGTAATGCCCAACTGAGTCTTCCTGTGAAGTTTTTATGTTCTCTCTGTCCATGCAGTGGTTCCATCTTACTGTCATTCTGCAGTATCTGTTTGTCTCCTATAAGGGATGCAGCCAAGTGACAGAAATGAAACTCAAACTGTGTTGAACAACAAGTTCTCAAAATGCACAATGACAAAATAAGATTTAACTGAACTAAATGTTTTTCAGCTCATTAAATCTACTGTTTGAGATTTTCATCTTCTGAAATCAAAAAAGTCAGAATTCTGAGCAAATGTCAGAATTTTGTTAATAAAGTCAGAATTTGATTTCTTCTTTTTCAGTCTCCCTTATCATCTTCCATAGTTTATCACATACATGCTTTTTCTATCAATCCGTTTTTTGATTTGTGAAGCATTCTGATTGGTATATTTGTTTTGTTTTTATTCCACTGAGTGAATTTAGTAGAAGATTCTCATTACAACCAGAAAACCCATCTGTGACTAAGATACTGTTTGCAAAACCAGAATAGATGTCTTACACATCCACTCATATTAACAACACTAACCAATAGTGATAATAAGACAAATGCATCTTTTAATTTCTTTAAATCCAGTAACAGCCCAATATTTCTCAACAGATAAAAGTAAATGTTTGGACCCTGTGTATGAAAACTAGTTACAACATTTCTCAAAATTAACTCGATCTGTCCTGCAAAATAAAAAAAATAAATACATTTCACCTGGATCTATATGAAACTAAATGCCATTTAGTGACAGCAGTCGTTTGACTTGGGTGGAGGAGGAAGCGTAGTTGTCAGGCAGTTCATGGCGGCGCAGTAATCACACCCGGCGTGTCACAGCGCATTTGCAAACCTCCCATTACCTCATGACTGTAATGAAAAGGAATAAAAGCAAATGAGACGATGAATCAAAACAATTCCAGGGGGCAATTCTAAATGCAAATGGAGGCAAATTTAGCCTCGACTTAATGCCTGTGAGCAGATGCTGACTGACATGTCATGATTTCATCAATTACATGCGGCGCTTAGGCCCCGTTTTCACTCTGCACAGGGTGTTAAAAATTTATCCACATGCTGATCTTCCCTCTTTACACTTTCACCTTGGGAAGTTCACAAGCAAACTTGTCTGTTGTAAAGCACTTGTGTAAAGTGAAACACATTAAGAACATAATTACTATTGATTGTCAAGCCTGTCTGCATTCTCAGGGTAAATCTTTCCAACCCAGCAGTTTCTACAGAATCTAACTTTAAGCTAAACCCTGGAGTCAGTTTTAGTGGTGAGCAGGACGCAGACCAACTACTATCATTTTAAACTATTTGAGTGTGTTCAATCCCTTTGCTTCATTTGAGAATGACGCAGAGTCGTTCATTTTATGTAAAACCTGCAGCGATCCAGTTTTTTCCACTTCCAGCTGGAAAAATATCGCCTGTCTTTACAGCAGCTGAACGATTCATTTTTCTACCTGCAGAGGAAGACAACCTTATCATCTTCATTGTGGATAGGTTGAAGACGTGCTGCGACAGTCTGAGGCTAAGAGTGGCATCCATGTGACAGGCGATAAACAATCAGCGGAGTGGATATAAATGATCGAGGCCATTAAATTGAGTCGTGGAAAGCAGGTCGCCTGTTTCAGGGAGAAAAACAAAAAGACAGAACGCCTCTTTGGCACAAAACTCATGTTATTCTCATTTCTATTGCATTGCACAGTATTAAAAGGACAAAAAGGTCCCACATATTTTATGTACAGATCCAAGAATAAAAAAGCAAAACACTGATAACATGAACTTAGATTTCTAACTAGAACGTATGAGATGTGTTCAGTTGCACCAGTTTAAGTTCTCCTGGATCTGTTGGTCATGCTGTTCTATTTTAAAACGGGCAATAGATCTAAGTGATCTGTTTGATCACTTAGCGCAGGTGTGTCTAGGTGAGGATTTGGTTTGTCTGTGTATTACTTTAGGTTTCTGTGTTCAGTTGAGTCTCCATGTTGTCCCATCTACCCCTTGATTGTCCCCATCTGTCCCTCGTTTCGCCTGATTACCTTCCTTGTGTATTTAATCCCACCTGTGTCTGTGTTTCCCCCTCTGATCCTTGTCCAAGTCGTCATTGTCTTTGCCGTCTGACATTTTGTTGTTTTACCAGAGCTACCAGTGTTTGAGTTCTTGTTCAAATCCTCAGCTGTGCTGCCTGGACTTTGTACTTGCTCATTATATTCATTAAATCATCAAACTTAAGTTGCTGCCTCACCTCTCGGCTTCTGGGTCCGAACCTACAATAAATCATGACAGTGTGAACCTGTGGCCCGAGACACATTTGCAACCAATTTACCGAAACGGAACTTTTTTTAGGGATGATTTTTTTTTTTTTAAATAACTTGACGTCTTCATAAAAATTTTAAATGTTACATGGTGTAAAACAATGTAACATTTTCACTTTATAGTGAATGGAATCACAAAAATCCATCGTTTATGCAAAGACAGACCTGAGGCAACAAAAACTGCATTTTATTGACTTTTAAAATTTTGCAAGATACAGAAAAATGTTCTTAAAACCTGCAAAAAAAAGCCTTTGTTTTAAATAACCCCATCCCAGAGAACATTTTGAAAGTGACAGAGGCATTGAGTAGATTTTCGTAAATATAATGAAGAAACGATAAAGAACAAAAACCATGGAGCCAAGAGGAGCAAAAAACACAGGAATCAGGAACAAAAGCCAGCATTTTTACATGTTTACTGTTAAGCATTTGAAAAATATAAATATATTTTTTTAATAAATCAAAACAATATTACAGCCCACAGACTCTTTCAACTTAATGGTTTGTGCCATTGTGGTGAAATGTTTGGACTTGGAGGAAGTCAACATTTTTACATTGATTTTATTCTTAAACTTATTTTTACAACAGATCTGAGAAGAATCTGCGCTGTTAGATATTCTCATCGCTGCCTAAAGATTCCAAGTTTATCTGTTCAAACACTTTAGCACAACATCCAGCTGTGAGCTGTGTGGAAGAAGACGGGCTCAGTGAGTTTCAGTGTAAAATGTAGCAACAGGGAGAGTATCATTATCTACTGTCAAATGGTGAAGAAGCCATTACACCAAAAGCATCAGGAACAGGGCACATGTCTCATTGAAATAGAACTTATTGGGACATTTGGAGGAGAAAGACGGAATCTCACAAGTCTGAGACGATGATCCCAACTGGGAAGAACAGAGGAAACACTGAAGCAGCATCTCAAGACATGAAACAGGAAGTTAAAACTTGGACACAAATGAGTTTTCCAAATGAACGATGTCGCTCAGCATCGTGCTAAATCAGTCAGAAAGCAGACGAATTTTACATTTCCAACTAGCATTTAGGTTTCCAGTACCTGTGATTGAGACCAAACGCAGCTTTTGTGTTGTTTACAACTCAGTTTGGAATTTGAAAGAGAGGAACCACCTGTCAGACTGCCTGCCTGTCTGTATTTGGGAAACGCAAACAACTTTCTCTGACACCTAACATCCTGTGCCAGATGAAAACGGTGAGCTCCTCCCTGGAAACACAACCTCCAAGCCGGGTCAAACGTGTGTACTGTGATTTCTCCCGTCCGCTGAGCTTAGAACCGAGGAACCAGGAACTCTGTTCGATTGAGAGCCAGAAAATAAGGCATCTTATGGAATTTGATGTCAGAATCTGCTGGACCTTAAAGTTCTTGCTCAGTTGGATTTATCCATTCTCCACTGCAGACATTTTCTGAAAGTAAACCCATTTATTTGAACCTGTTGTGTTAAAACATTTGATTTGACGTTTGATGAAAAGGTTTGGTCTCTGTGGAGCTCATTATGTTGTAAAGTCCATTTTTAGTTCTTTTAAGGATTTTCTTGAACTGGTTGTTTGGCTTGATTATTTCTAATCACTCTAATATAGAAAAATACTAGAAATTTCAACTTTTCAAGCTTACTTTTTAATAAGTTAGATATGCTCTATGAGAAGAAAAGGCAGGTTTTACACACAAATTGGTGAATGTGCAAATATTGAACACACTGATTTAATGAGTCTAAAAAAATTAACTTCAATAGAAATAAGATTTTGAGAGTAAATATACTTTAATAATAAAAATATTTAGTTGTTTGTTGGTCTCTATCATAGTAAAGTTGCTCTTTGATGAAGGAAACAAATTGATGTTTCATATAATTAAGTAATATCATTTGCTGCTTTTAACGGTGAACCTTTTTGGTGAGTCTTTTTTTATTTTATTTATTGCAATATGATTACATGACACATCATCAGGTCCCAGTCCATAAAAAGATTTTTGTATTATTCCAGCTAACATGTTCTTGTCTCTGCATCCAGAGTTTATGTGAGGGAATCATTTATGTTTCTATGAATTTATTCATATGATGAATAAATAGAGAAATTGAATATTAAAAATATAAATTTTCAATAGTCATTTTTTGTCTACATTTGTCGCTAAAATGAAGCCTAGGTGTAAATTCAAACTGGAAGACTCTATTCATCTCACCTGCCCAACCAAGATGTCATCATCCACCTCGATTCCAACCAATCGGTGATGATCTCCTCCTCCAATCATCAAGCGTCGCTCCCTTGATAAGGTTCAGCCGTTCATCGGCTTCCTCTCGTTGGCTGAGCTCCAGCCTTCCTCCATCCCTCCTTTTAAACTCGATATAGCTTGTTTACATTTTCAGATCCCAATTTCCAGTTTAAAAATCAGAACAAAATATAATATTTCTGGAATTTATGACATCCTGGGTTAAACGTCTGAGCTTCAGCTTGATAATTTTATTTTACTCCTAAAAGTAAAATATGCAACCTTTTCCGTTTAAATTAGTAAACTATTTCTTACACTTTTTTTCTAAATGAATCAGATCCTGATGTTTTATGGATTGTCATAAAAATACCATATTGCTGAGGTTTCTGTACACATTATTTATTTATATTACTATAAAATCTTTACTTCTTGCTCCTTTCATGCTGGTTTTTAATAAGAAGGCTTTTCAATGACATCATGTGTTTGTTTGGTTTTCATCTCAGACACTGGTTACTTATCTTTAAGTCACCAGTATAAATAAATATTAAATATATATTTAACTTTTTTCTATTGAACTTTTAGTCTGGATGCAATAGCACTAAATGAAATACCCTTCAGTAGAGAGAAAGACTAAGATAATTATTATTATTATTGGACTCATCAGAGTCCAAGGAGAAATCTAAATGGAAAAAATAGTTTCATGAGAGGAAAGTGAAAGTTTTCCACTAGAACATCATTTGGTTGAGCATCACCTGAAGAGGGATGAGGTCAGGAGGCGAATTCACCGTCTAGATCTGGAGAACTTGTGGAAGATAAATTACGGTAGACAAGCAAGACCAAGTCCAGGTCTGAGATACAGGTCTTGCGCTCTAAAGAACATTTATATACGTAGGGAAAGCTTTTTAAAGGATCATGTCTATTTTTCTGTCATTCCAAAAACATATTGTACAAAGGGAACAGCTGCATCTAAATGTCTATCCCTTTGAAAACATTCAAACCAACAATGTTAAATAATAGCTCATTCATAATTACTCTAATAATACCCAACATAATAAACCCTAAACACAGGAAAAGGCTATTATAACTCTGATTTATTTGGAGCTTATTAACACATATGAATAGCATATCACAGTCATCACTGCCCTTATTGTTGAGGAACTGAATAAAATCAGAGAAGTATTTTACTTCTCTCTGATTACCTTTTCTGCCAATAGAGGACATATAATGGCAGCCATTTCCTTTTTTCAGTTTCCAGTTACAATGGTGTGTCTGCATTCAGAAACTAACAGATGGAACTTTAAATCTGCTTTTCATTTATTAGAACATCATGAAATTATAATCCTGATAGAGAGAAAATCCAAACTATAAATATTTGCAGCTCTTGTCGTGAAAAGAAGTTTTTAATCCTTACCAAGAACTTCTTACAACTTAGAATATTATTTATCTACTGTCCAGTCTCTGTCCCTCTCTGTATCCATTGCATTTTAAATAAACCCAAAACAATTGCTAATAAAGTTTTTATTAATATCAAGCAGAGCATCATAGTGACTGCCACTTGTGGAAGTAAATCTGTCGAGTTTCTCTCTGGCATTAAGACAACATTTGTGAGTACTACACTGCAGGACAGGACACATAAATGAATCAAATAAAAACTGGTTGTTCTGACCGCCTCATCACACAGTCTGTAGAAAAATCAAACTTCATGTTGATGAAGCACTACAAGATTTTGTTCTGCAGTTTGAAATGTCCACAAAGTTCAGTTTTTGGAGATAAATACAGCATTTCAACATTAATAATGGTAAATATTTCTACAGGTTACATTTCGAACCGTCTTTTTTAAGGATAATAAACAGGTCAACATGTATTGACTGTTTTTGGTGTGCATGCAAATGCTATGAAACATGGTGGGGTCAGTGTCATGTTGTGGAAATACGCTTCCTTCTGTCACTTTGTCTTTTTCTTCTCAAAAAATTATTTTCCATGTACATGTAGTGAAACAAACCGAGAGGATATATGACAGGTTAACAAAGTCTATATATCAACAATCCACTGGCAGAAAGTTACATCTGGACAATACAAAGGAATGTTCCAGAATCATCCTGTGGAAGAACTCATCCAGTTTAGAAGCTGCATCAACTCCAAAGAGGTCCTGACTGCCAGCTGCTGTTCTTTTTCTACTTTAAGCCTCTGGTGTTTTTCTCGCCTTTTATGTTTCTTGCTATTAATGCTGCTGTTTTCTTTTTGATCACTACATCAGTCATCACTGCTGCCAACAGTTTATTAGCCAGGATCTGGAAGTCCCAGCGGATTTTAGGCTGTCATTCTCCTCCACTTTGAAGAAGTCTCCAGATTAGATTTCGATACAAATATTGCTGAACACTTTCAGACTAGTTACAACACCAAGTGTCTCTGGGGGATCGTTGCGTGGCCTGTCCCTCACATTCCTCACATGAGGTTTCAACAGACATAATGTCTGCATTACATATTAGACAGTTGGTGACTTCCCTTTCTTTGATTTTCTTCTGTTTAAGAACAAAGTTTATAGATTAAAAATAAAATGATTTTTAATCTCAGAGGTTAATAAGCATGCTGTATTGCCCTTGAAATGGAACCAAATTTAGCCTCTTTCATATTAACAGCTGGTCATCTACCATCCAGTGTTTTGGTCAGATCCAGCTGTTAGGACCACTGCAGACGGTCATCCAAAAATAAACTTTTATGGTGCTCCGAACATGTTATGACTCTGCCCTCATATTTATGTTCAGGAAATTTTAGGGACATCTTTTTGTCCATTGAGGTCAAGAACAGTTCAGAGCCACAGTAGCAGCTCAGCAGAACCTTGAAGTAGAAGCCAATTGATGCTGAAACCCAGCGGCAATCAGTGAGACATTTTGATCATTGAACAATGATCCCCACCTCCACTTTTACTATCAACCTTCCTGTTTGAGCTGCATGAGATAATGTTCAATAAATTAGAACAAATATATGCATATAATAAATGTCAGCAAAAAAATGCCTGGAAATTCAAAGAGTTTTAATCAGAATGAAATCCATAATCCCATATCCTCAAAAATCTAAATTCTCCCGAAAATATGTCGCTATACAAAATGAAAACTCAAAAAAGGCAAAATCCCCCAAAAGCATGAAAGAACTTTGTGGAACCACAAAAAAAATCTTCAAAAATCTCCAAGAGACCAACAAGGTAGTGTCACTCTGATGCTTGGCTTGAAATGCTGCAAGAGGCTCTCTGGAGGAGGAGGCTGGAAGCCAACATAGAAATGATGCAGCTTCCAAAGTAATGGAAAGAGCAACAGAGAAGGACAGACTGCCAAACAACAGCTTCCAGCTCCGATTGCCCACCTGATGAGCTGCAGTTAAAAGCAGCCGCCAGGAGAAGAAACACGATATTGTCCTCTGCATCACTACAGGTGGTGAGAGTGATGACATGACACTAGAACCACACAGAACTGAAACGGAACAATATTAGAGAGGCAGAACTCCACTGTCCTGTGGAAGAGATTGACCACAGCAATCCCCCAGAGCAAGACCCAGGACTATTCCTAGTAGCACAAATCAGATGATAATAATAATAATAATCCCTGGAAAAAATAAACACAATTCTGAAGTTTCACATATTCAGGAAGGATTTTTAGAAATTTCTCAGGCAAACATTTGTTACATGGAGAATAACTTCATTTATGTGTTTTTTCATACATAACAAACCCGATGTCAAGTAATCAAATTGGGTTGAAATCTGCCAAATTGTTAAATGTTTACAAACTGTAAATTTGAAGCTGAGCTGGAGTTCCTTAAAAATGTATCTAAACAGAAAACTGAGAATTAGCGACTGCATATTAAAATATGGCACCGTTTAGCTGAGTCAGACTGACAAAGATACAGAAGCAGCGTCAAAGTATTACTAAGTGCTACAGAGGCCTAGTCAAAGTTAATGCTGAATAAAAATTGAGAATTTGTGGCAGAACTTAAAAACTGATGTTCACAAATCCAAACTGGCCAAGCTGTTTGACAGAGTGAACATAAATGTTCGTCTGATGATGTGCACAGCTGGTAGAGATATACAGCGAAAGACTTGAAGATGAAAATGTGGTTTTGCAAAGTGACTTTCAAGGCATTAAAGAGGATTTAGAAATGGCAAATAAGTTTTGGAAGATTTATCAGAAGAAAGAGAAGCCGACTATCTGCCAACCCAAAATAAGTCCTAAAAGAACGGACTTCTAAGGAATCATCATCTGTGCGTTTGTCTAACTGGATTTTTTTTTTTCTTCTTTCATTTAACTTCACTTTGAAACTTCCAAACCTCTTATTTAAAACCAAGTGGATAATACTTGCAAACGAGCAACATTCTGTTCACGCTGACAGTCCGTCGAGTTAAAGAGGAAGGATGTTCTGCATAAAAATGATGCTGCAAACGCGGCTGGTTCACACCCTGGCAGAAATTAAAAAGGACTTTCAGAGGTGTGCTGAATTGTAGATTCCTCTCATGTATGGGATGAAGAGCCAGTGCATTTTTGGTTGAATTCATCCTATTTGAACTTGTCCTGCTCCCTAATTGAAAGCCCTCTCCCTGGTATTGAATTAATTCAAGCAGACATAGGCTGTTATCAAAATGCAGCATGCCTACTCGGGTAAATAAAGGTCTTGCATGGAAGAGGAGGAGGCTGGTAGCTGCAGCCGAGCCAGGAGCACACACACGCAAAACAAAGATGTTAAATCCTAACGTTGCCTCTGGAGACATTAGGGTGTGGCCTCAGTACTGTAGGGGACACACAGTGAAGGACAGAGTGATTAGGAAATCGATAGCTCTGCGTTTGACCAAACTTCCAATGATTTTAGAAGACTGCATTAGCCTGAGGTTTTTCCTGTTTCCTCAGCAAACACTTGTTTTTCCCCCATCTGCATTCCCAGAGCAGCCGGCCTCTCAGACACACACCAATTTTAACCACTTCAGTTGCAGAGGGTTTGATCATAAGAATCAAAAATGTCTTAAACTCTGTGTAAAAACATGACACGTTTCCTCACTGTCTGACCTTGAATCAGTTTAAACCTTTCCGCATTCCGGTCACTTAGGAATACCAAAATCATTTCTATTTAATAGATGTCAGAAAAATTTAAAAGAAATTTTTGGGTTTTTTTAAAAAATTTTAAATGAGAAGTTTCCACATATTTCCTCAGTATTTGATTGTCTCCACAGTAACTCAGCTGTTGTGAAATAACCTTTAAGAAGCTTAAAATGCCACAACACCACCACCAAGCTGAATTTGAAGAAAGTAAAAAATAATATATTTGTGTTATTCTGTCATTTAACAAGGAGTAAGAATTTAACTAACCTAAAACAGGAAAAGATTATTCCAGTTTATTGTCATACGTTATATAACAGAAATATCTGTTTCTGACTGTACTTGGAGAGCCCAACTTATGGCTTTAGTTTGTAGGTTCATCAAAGGTTTCTCAGCATTTCTCAGCTGTGTTGCTCCTGGCCTCCAATCTGAAGGACTTCAGGTTTAAATGAAGGTTAGGAAAAGACAGAATGGAACTCTCTCCTGAGGTCAGTCTGTCTCAGCTTGATAAGATTGTTCTAATCTAGATGGTCATTGAAGCAGAGCAACCGCCAAATGAAGTCAAGTTGAATCTGACACAGTTTGGCGTTTGGACGTCCCATCACACATCCTAACTGGGTAGGTTAAGAAACTGCTGACCAACATTGACGTATGAATGCTGCAATTTTCTAAAAGAATATGACAGTGTTTTGCATGAATCTGCACAAATCTTGAATGTTTTCAAAACCAAAAACTTTGATGCCTCATATAGGAACCCCATATGACGGAGACATTATTTAAAAAATGTTTTCCAAATAAAAATCATGGCAGTTAAATCCAGCCCCAATTATTCCTGAGACCCGCTAATTTAAAGTGACTTTAAATTATTCAGTTAAATTACAAGTAAGGGTTTAGGTTTAGAAATTACTCATGGTATTATAGTGGCCTTGGGCTTTAAGGCTGGGTTCCAGGAGGTCCTGATGTCTGTCTTTGTGCTCCTCCCCTTTACAGGTGCTGCTAATTTGCTAATTTGGAGCACAGAGGATTTAAACCTGACGCCTTCAGCATCCACTCTGCCGCTTGATGCTTGTGGTGTTTTGTTACCAGGCCTCCCCTCCCCTCCTTGAGTTTGTCTTTGTTTTTGCACTTCTACACTTCCATATGCACTCATACACCACATCCAAGCATTTGCATTACACCACTGATACTGATATCCACAATCCATTGTTTTTGTTAATAAATATTCCTTCTTATGCACTTTAACCACTTCATGGTCTCCCGTTTTTGTTATGACCTTGAGTCCATCGCAACAGTATCATTAACATTTCCAATTCTGGGAAATTCTAAGTTCCACAAACTCGTTAGAAGAAGCAGACAGCAAGAGAAAGATTCTGAAGCAAACAGAAGTTTGAATCTTGCAAAGAAAAAAAAGATTGGCTGAAAAACCCGATGGTTAAAGAAGCCAGACTCGCCCTCGTGGGGAAACCTGAGGGAAACATCTTCATAAAGAGGACAGCATAAACAAGATGAAAGAGGAGCTGGAGAGCAGAGCAAGAGAGCTGCTACAGCCTTCATGCCCAAATCACTCAGGAGATCTGCCTCAAATTTGGAGAAAGTCAACACGGAAAACAAGAGAAACCTTCAAAGACAAAATTCTGAGGTGAAGAAAGAAAAAGATGGCTGTGTCTTTTGAAGAGGAAATATCTAAAAATATAGCATCAACATTCTACACTGAAAAAGTATTCACAGCCTTGAATCTTTCCGAATTTTAACCACAAACTTTAATATACTTTTGATGAACAAAAGGTTCTGCTTTATTGTGAATTGGACAGAAACTGATACATGCTTTTCACAAAATTGTACATCCAGAAATGTTTTGTCCACTGAGATCAGATGTGCATCTTGTGATTGCTCTGGATTTTATTTGGAGCTGTGGCCTCAAACTCCGTCCAGGAGGGCAAGAGTCCAGCAGCTTTTACATGTGTCCCTTGTCCTACACTTGAATGAAATGATGAAACCCCCTCACTATGTGGTCATGCTCTACAATAAGATGCCATATTAGGGCTGGTGTAGACCGAATTTTTTTAAGAAATGAAGTAAATTACTGGCAAAAAAAAAATGCCAAAAAAGTCAAAGATGTTTGACTTTTGATACCTGGAAATTGTTTTGTTTTTACTTGAAAATATCTGAGCTCAATCTCAAAATTTATTTATTTTTTTTCCCAGCAAAACTTTGCTTTTCTAACTCTGAAATGTTCTTATTTTTTCTTGAAAAATCCTGAGACTAATCTTAAAATCTCTGGTTTTTTATTTTTTTTAAAGCAAATTTTCAACTTTTCAAACTCTGACTGTTTACTGTTTTTTACTTTAAAATGTATGAGATCAATGTTAAAACGGCTGAGATTTTTGGTGGAATGTGGCATTGCACTACTAAGCTCTGCTAATGAGCTAATACTGGAGTCAGGTGTGCTGAAGCAGAGAGACATCTAAAAGCTGCAGGACACGACAGACTTAGAGGTAGAAGAGGAAAAGGAGGTAAAATGTAAGGCCATAAAATTGTTTGCAATACAAGGTAACGTTTTAGCTAGCTGAGTCATGTGACATGAGTAAAAAACTGTTAAACTATCAGTTTAAAATTGTGTTTGCCTATCATTCAGATTTAAAAGTACAGAACAAATCTATAGCATTAGCACTATTGTTTCCCCATAGAGCTAATGCTAGGCACTGTTGCCCCACTTTCTTCTCAAATAGATCATCTGAGCGCATTTGCTGAAAATGTGTGACCTCATGTCATCATCAGATGTTCAGAAGAGAGCACTGATGTGACATCTCTCCATTTCGCTGCCTATAATGAATTTCTTTGTACCACTGGGAGGAACATACAAATTCTTCCTTTCAGTTATTTAAGCAGCGCTGCAACACTGATGTAAACAAAGCTACATTTAGTCATTAGTGCTGGATTTGTCACTGATGTTTTCTGAATCACGCCTTGCTCTGCATGACTCAAACAGGCTTTATTTGTACTGTGAAGGTAATGGGAAACTCAGTGCGTTTGCCTAGTTTTCTGCTTGTTTCTGCTCTTTAAATTTTTTGAAGCTCTAGTGTTATATGAGGGGTTACAGAGGGATTGGTTCAACGTATAATGTATTAAAAGACATTAACACTATTTTCTTGTTTCATCTCCGCTTTTTTCACCATCAACACCCACATGCAAAGAAAACAGTATTTGAATAGCTGTCCACTGTAATGAGAACCAGATATAAAGTTAAAGTGAAATGCATAGTAGGGGAGTAGGAAGTGATAACGGCTCAGTGAGCTGCACCTCTGTCAAAACATTTTCATCTTCAGAACTTTATTTTTGTTTCTCTACACGCTGTGGTATAAACCTGTGCTGGAAATCAAAGTATGTATTATTATTATTATTGTCTAATTTGATCATTAGACCTTCTGTCAGGTGAATCAGGTAACTTTTTGATTTTTTTGTAATAAGTTGGAACCTTGGGATGTAATTCCATTTAGGTCTTTGAGTTTTCTACAAAGCAGATGAAGAGTTGCATAATTTAGAGTAGGCACTATCATTGCTGAAACGCTCTCCTCCTTTTCTATAAATTAATAAATATATTCATGTTCTCATGCTGCCAGAGATTTAGGCCCATGTGGCTTAATGTGCTCTGTACCAAACAGGTTTCTTAGCATTAGAGCTAATCACTGGGTACACGCATGTTCCCTGCTGTGAGCATGAGTGCCATATCACTGACACTCCTGTGCAAAGCAAATTCAAGAAAATTATATAAACAATCCGTTTATTTGCAGATACTATATAATTTAAATTTATCTATGACATTTATTCGGGCACAAACCTGGAAAAATACTAAATACCCGTCTCCTTTTGCGGGTTTTAGTCAAAGTAAACCATCCATCAGTTGTCTGAGTCTGGTTAGCTTTGAAAGGTCACAGGGGTCATTGGGTGAGAGAACGGGTAGACCCTGGACAGACTGCTAGTACATCCAGCTGCACAGAAAAACACAAACCTGAGGCTCCATCCATCCAACTGCAGGTTCTCACCAGAAAATTGAGCTCATTTTCTGTTTAGTGGGTGTTTTTGTCAGTTTTCTGATTTTCACCTCAAATCATTTAGGATTTGAGGGAAATAATTAGGTGAATGTGATGCAGATGAAGACTAGAAGAAAAACAGAGTAAGGAAAAAGAAAGTTTGTCATTTTTCTCCTTCTCTTTTCCTCACCTTCTCATTCTTCCCATCCTCCCGCTCTGCCTCCCTTCTTCTCCTCCTTTTAGGCCAGGCCCCATGATGTTTGTCATGGAGTTTGAGCTGAAAACTCAAAATAAGTCATAGCTGGCTCTAATGGGGCTCATTTTTGTAAAACAACCAGCATGTGCCAATTGATAGACCTTTGGTGGTTTGATTTCAACAATTTAAATTTAGACTCGAGCGTTGCCACTTCCCAGAACAATCTTGTAAGAAGAGGTTGCAAATCTTAAGGCTGGTTAAATGAAGGTTGATGAGTGAATCTAAGAATCTCTTGGTATTAAAAGATGTTTAGAAACAGTACAGTGGCCTCAGGTATTCACACTGGCTGGAGATCACAGTTGTCTGTGAATTAGTGATGAGTCAAACCCAAAAGCTTCTGCTCCCCATGTTTATTTCTTTTCACTGCTTAGCTCTCACTCTCAGTGGGTTCCGCCCTGTTTACAGCAGAGCTTTGTGATTGGCTGCATGGACGGCATGGTAGGACAGACAGACCGGGACGACAAAACGACTCATACGAGACGAGGACCCGACGAAGAAACACAGGTGACATTAAATACACAGGAGGTAATCAGGGAACGAGACACACCTGGGAACAATTAAAGGGGAAGACGGGACAACAAGGAGACTCGGAAGACACAGAAACTCAAAATAAACACACAGAAAAACTCAAACCAACACAGAGGAAACCAAATCCTTACACTTTGTCCTGCCACAGAAATACAAAAAGGCCAGAAGTTAGACAATATGAATTAAACTTATCTTTGGCCTATTCATTCATCATTCTTTCATTAAATAAGGAGTATCAGCAATATGGGCCTTGTATTAACTTGGTATTGTATCGTTACCAGTATCACACGTCTCTATTAATTAGGTTTTGTTGCATTTTCTGGTGTAAAGTTATGCCTTAATGAGAATATTGTGTTTGAAGATGCATATTTGCATTAAAATCTCACTGACCCATACCTGTGTGTCACAGAGGAACTATAACAGCATTGCTTTACAATCAGATGTGAACTGATTTACATCAGATGACACAAATCACAGATGACATTGCTATCCCTGCAGGACGAAGCCCCTTGAAGATTAAAATCCCTGCCGTCTTATTTAGAGAAGTGGAGGTAGAGAAGAGGAAAACAGGATGATGTATTTTGGTTTGTTGAGAGAGCTCTTGCTCCCAGCACCTTGGCGACGTCCACATGCATATTTTAGGAAATCACAGGCGACCAGCTCTCCTAATGTGTTCACTGCAAAGCCTCAGGCACTTTTTATTGAACTCAAACTATCTCTTTACTGCATCATTTGATTTCCTTTATACTGCACTACTCCCTCAATTGTATACATGTATATTTTATTCTCTTTTATTGCTGCTATAACAGTGATGCTGCTTTGTAAAGTAGAAGGCAGCAGCACAAAGCCTGGCGGTCCTCTAGAGGGATGGAGAAGACATTTTGTAGAACAGATCTTCTCACACATTCCAACTCAGTGTGTAGCCCTTTAAAAGAGGAGATGAAGAGTGAAAACATAAAATGGGGTAAAAGGAAGGCCTTGCAATCATGCAAGAACAGACAAAAAGAAACGCTGCTGTGCGCCATTTTTTTCTACAACAGCCTCCAGGAAATACCAATAATCTCCTTTTTACTTTGTGTTTTCCATTTTGCCAGGACAACCTTTGAAGTTTCCTCTTCAGAGATATAGTGCAGCCCTGAGCATATTGAGGAAATCCTACAAGAAGGACATCTGGTCCAGCTCCATCCATCTTCCCATCACTTCTTACCAGAGGCCCCGTCTGCTATGCAAATGATCCCATCAAGCATGAGGCTGCCACCACCATGTTCCACAGTGGGAAGTGTGTGTTCTGGATGTCGTGCAGTGTTACTTTTCCGCAACATTTTTTTTTTACTTAAATCCCACCAATGTGCACCATTTCTGCAGATACTCACCATTTACAAACTTGTCCAATAAATCTTTGAAGCTCATTGATTTGGATGTTAGTCACATGATCCAATGATGGGGTTCTGAACGTTCGTAACGTTATTTCACCATCAATAAGCTACGGCTCTGCAGTACTGACCTGTCACCCACTGCACCGTCCAACTGGACTCCTCTCTTGTACCTGTGACTCAACTCAGCATAAAGCATCCTGTACATTTATGTGACTTTTATTGACCTTTGAGTTCATGTCGCATGTTTATTCTGCAGTGGCTTTTAACCTGGACTGGAAAACTTAAAAGAAAATAAACGTTTTCCTCATATGTATTTTGTTGCAAGATCAAAAGCTCATGTTATAATATATTCATAACCAACTACCAACAACAAATCTGATGAAAATGTCAAAATGTGTGATTAGTTGTGGTCCTGCTGTACAGCAGCTGCTCTTTAGTAGAAAGATAGGAGGTGAAAGACAATGCATGCAAAAGCTAGAAGAGGTTTTAAAGAAATGGCAAATATGTTTCTGATGAAGGTCTGTCTCCCGGCTTATCTTTAAAACATTTAATCAGAGCAGAAGCATAAATATTACAAGCAGACACACAAAGTGAACAACAGTTGCATCATAGCTGAGGTGTTGGACTCATTTTGGGCTTTTCTTATTCATTCAAACTGTTTTTGGGGGGAATGATTGCATCACATCACTGCCTGGTTGGTTAAACCAGGTAACCATTACTTTTTAAAATAATTATATAGAAAAAATAATTAGTTGTTTCTTTATTAATTAAAATGATCAATCTGCTTTTTTTCTACACATAAGAGCAAAACAGCTATTTAATTCCCCAAAGCATGACTGCAAAATATCTTCATCTGATTCCTCCTGACCTTACAATGGAAGCATTTTCCAACTCTGTCCTTTCCATCACCTGTTTCTTTAATCAGATTTATTCTCTCATTACTTGGAGCTGAATAAAACATGAGCTCCATTTGCATCACTGAGCAAGCATGGAGAGCAGTCTGCATCCTATCTCATATAAAAGACAAAGTGCTTCTTCCGGTCAGAGGCCGTTAATATCTTCATCTCAATAAAACCCTGTATGGTTCAAGTTGAGGTTTCACACTTTGGCAGAGGAATACAAAAAGGCATGGAGCAGAACTGCTTTCATCTGATTTTTGGATTCCTCTTTGCTCAAGCCTTCTTGGCAATTCAGCAGCAGCCTGCACTTTAGAGATATGCAGACTTAAGATATGCATTTGCTTTGTGTCGAGAAAAGAGAAATCCATCCAAAGCTCCAAACGGCCTGCGCACTCTGGAGCTATTTGTTTTTGTCTTGAAGGGGACGGATTGTATTCAGTCTGTTGACACCAGGATAAGTTTGGAAACTGTTGAAAACTTTCAGACAAATTAAATAAAACACGTGAAATGGTCGTTTTCTGATTTAGTTTCAGAAAAAAAATACATCATATTAAGAATCTTTTCTCTTTTTTTCCCAAATATATTTTCTCAAATGTCATTATGATCTCAAGTAGCAGATTTTCATGAATTTTCAGATTTTTGAACTCTTCATTTTTCAGTTATTGTCCGTCAACCAAGGTGGACGGACAATAACTGTGGAGATGAAAATATCAAAGTTTAACCAGCAGCACCCTTAATATTTTTTTTAAAGATTACAAAAGAAATATTACCTATTTTAAAGGAACTTATTAACTTCAAGCTAATAAATAAATCTAAATATTTCTGAATTTTAACCCAGTTTCAATGTTAAACATTCTTCTGCGGAAAAGTATAGAAAGTAAATTATTCCCATTCTATACAATTTCTATATATTTTTTCCTCCCTTATTTTTAAATTGTGTTTTTTTCATTTATTATGTGTGTGTGTGCAAAATTATTTGTAAATAAATTCTTTCCGTCCTGCCTGGATAAAATGCTTCCCAGGTAAATATCATGTTTTAGGAATGAGCTGTTAAATCACCTGTAGAAAAAAAAATTATATATACATTTCAATACTAATTCTACACAAAGGGAAAATAATAAAAACAGAAATCAACTTAAGTGTATTCAAAATCTTCATTTTGAATGGAAGAAGTGTTGAAAAGGGGGTATTAAAGCCCTGAAGAAAAAATATAACAAAATCAATGTACAAACTGAACAAATTTCACTTAATTTAAATGAACAAAACCAAACTGTGGAAAAGGTGAATATCTAAAACAAACGCATGTGCAGGGAATCAGGAGATATTCTCCAAACCTTTTATAGGATGTGACTTATGGAGTTCTTCAGTGTCATAGTGGACTTTAGGAGCAGAGATTGGAATCTTGTTCCTCTCCTTCCACAGTGAATTACAAGCTTGTTTGTTAGTCTCTTCAGAAGAAAAGGTTCAGTGTATGAAATGAGGTCATCCATAACATTTTTCCGCTCGCCGTCCGGCACTCTGACTTTGCCTGTAGAAGGAGCTGCGTGTCTGAGCTCTGATAAGGTCCGGAAATAAAAGAAAACTGACATGGAAGATGAATGTATCCCACGGCCGCTCTCTTCTATCAGGCGTGAGCACAGTTGGAGAACACGGGCTTGTGAAACATGTCGGTGAGCCATCATTGCTGCTGCTTTCGATCCCACTCAAAGGCAGAATTAATGCTCAAACGGTTTATGGCAAGGATAAAAGACAAGGTGATTTGCAGAGTGGAAACGAATGCAAATAGGTGTAAAGTGGAATATAACACATGACTACAAAACTCTGGAGCATTTTATAACCTAAAGAGAAGCCTTTTGAGACTTTTCATTCCTCCGTACATTTTTCACTTTTGTCTTGTTGCTTCAATGGAAAATTTAGATAGAGCAAATATTCATCTACTAGATGAATATCTAGCAGATAGATATCCGGTCGGTTCACACAGGCCAACAGGCATATGAGACTGATAGTATCATTGTCAGTTATTACATTCTAGGTGATGCCCTGATAAAATATGACTTTTTAAAAGAACTTCATTAATAACTACTGCACTTGTTTTTGTCAGGGGGCCACAACAACAAAGATCCAAACCATCATACTGTATGTCTGCATGATTTAGGATTAATGCTGCTCATCTGTTAAATATTCAGCTTCGGAAATAATTTCAGACCCACTTTCAGTAGGCTGAAATGTCCATTAGCATTTCAGGCTAAAAACAATGTGCTCCTTTAAACAATAATTGATTTCTTCTTGCCAGTTTCTTCTTCTTGATGATGTTTCTTCTTAAATTTTGTTTAGAAGTATTAGAGGGTTAGGGTTCCGTCACATAACCGTCTTATAAAATGGGCTCAGATTAACGTTTGTTTTCCTTTAAACCTGCTTGGAAAGTCAGAGGGTGAAAAAGCTGAAGTGTGAATCAACTTTCTGGATTCCCTCCTCATCTGATTATACAGGCAGTGAACTGAATGTGACAGGTTCACCTGAGCTGTATAAATTATATTAAATGATCACATAAATTAAAAATGAATAGGCACATTCAATACACATGCACGGATCACTTTCAATATGCAGCGTGTGTGAAAATAATTCACAAACTAATCAAACCTGAAATGAAGGTCAAAAAGCAAATGAACTAATGCTAATGGATATCGCTCAACTTCTGTAATGTTGGGTTTGACTTAGAGCTGCCGACTTTTTAACAGACAACATTCACACACCGATGTTTGGATTCTCTCCAGCTTCCAGCCTGTGGAGGAAAATGTTTGTTTCTAAGTACAGTTGAAACCAGAAGTTTACAGACGCGACATGAAAAGTACCTTCAGTTGAATCCACATGTGTAATCAATAAACCAATCAGAAGCTTCCAAAGACATGACATCAAATTGGAAGTTGTTTTCCAAATTGCGTAGAGGAAAAGTAATATTAGTGTCTTTAAACTTTTGACTTTGAGGAAAGTAATACATTTACATGCATATGGAAACTTCTGGTTTCAACTGTAGGTTTGAATTAGATTTGAATTGTAAGTGAGTGAAATACTCAAAACAAACTCAAGCAAATGTAAAACTTCCAAGTTTTTAAGTGCTCAAAAAAGTAGAAAGTCAATACAAATTACACTTAATTACAGTAAGGTGAGTAAATGCAATTAGTTACTTTCAACACCTGTAGATCAGATCATACCTGTTTTGGGTTCAGTGGGAAGCAGTGTGGGTCTGACTTATCTGACATTTTTGATTTGTCTCTTTTCTCACATGCAAGAATAAACTGAAAAAGTGTCTTTGTTTGGAGATAAGCTGTTTCTGCAGCTCCTTCAGGCCCACAGTTCAAAACATGACTGTTAATTGGTTTCTCTAATTTACCTTTAGGTATGAGTGCTTGTGCTGTTCTGTGTCACTCATGATGTTGCTTTATGCTCAAGCTAATCGAACCAATATCTGTGTTTTAATCACAAGTACAAATATAAACTTCAATTGTGTAAGATATGGCAAAAAATCAACCCAAAGAAAGCCAAGTAAAAGCAGGAAAATGCACATTTTATGCAAGAGGAGAAGCAAAACTCTGCTGCAGATTGTCGTTTCCTCGAGGAAATGGATAAGAGTAGATCAGAATCGGATCTGAGCGGCCTTGGGAAGCCATGGCATCATACTCACTCAGCTCGGCCCCCCCGTCGCTTTTGTAACAGTGTCGTGCATACAAACTATGGCAAGCGCCAGAGCAGATATGAGCAGAGATTAAAGTGTGTGGACAACTTAAAGCCGATTAAACAGAGAGCAGGGGAGTGGTGTCTTTGAAGATTGTTCCAGATGTTACCTGAACCATTTGTGCATGCAGCAGCTGCCTCCTCCACTTTAAATTTATCTAATTCCCCTGAGAGGCCCAACTTTGGATTTTCAAACGATGCCTAGTCGAACATCTCGATAAGTTCTGCCTGTGTTAGACCTGAGAGACTTCTGACAACCGATTAAGCTGAACATATCTTAGAACTTATCCAAGAAGAAATCTATGGTACTATCTGACTCATGTTATCCATCACTTACATCTTTGGTCAGTGTGGCGTTTATCTCTTCAAACAGATGATGTGTAGCGGCCACAAGGGATCGGCAAACATATATATACTTTCCAGGAAGCTGCACTGAAAAGCATGAAACCCCAGAGTGAAATCCAAGAATTAATCTACATCATACATCAGAACTTTCATTTACTCAGGAATCTGAGCTGTTCTTTTTGAAACACAAAGCTTTAACGGACCCATCGCCCCAAAGCAAAATTTAGAGGTGCCACTTTCAATTGGGGAGTTTCTATAATCGACAAGGTCAAAATATGTACAGATGCTAAAATGTATGAATACATTATGGTCCGTTTTACAAGCATCAGATCAATTGGTTCTTCACAGAAACAGCAAATCAGGCACGTTATTATTAATGCGTTTACATATCTAAATGTTAAGACAACTTTCTGAAGTTTAACTTGAGTAACAGGATGGAGAAGAAATGAGCTTTAAGTGTCTCTGAAGGCCGGGACGTCCAGAGATAAACACTAGGAGGTGCTAAGGTGCCTGCACTTTTTTCTGAATTGAAAAAATGCCCTTCTAAAATCTTTTTTTTCTTCTTTTTAACAGTGACTGAATTTCTAGGCTTAACAGGTTTTATTACCAGTGCCTCACATTTTTAAATGTTCCCCCCAAAAATGGTCATGTTCTGTTTTGTTGTTGGTAATGTGATTGTCCAATAAATCTGCATCAGACTACATATGGCTACTGATTTAAATATACATGATGGCTTGTAATAAATCTCACACTAAAGAAGCCGACGGTTCTATGTGGCACAAGGTGCCACCTTTTTGTCCCACTTGGCCACCTGTCAAAATCACAATCACAAACATTGTTATAAGATAATTGTAAAAAACTGAAACTGTGGTAAAAATCAATGGAAATTTACTTTAATCATCTTTAAAAATCATAAGTAGGACAGGTTTACAAAAGCTGCCAAAGAATGTTTGATTTCCACAGAAACGGTTTGATTTACATTTCAGAAGAGTCAACTCTGTCCGATTAACTCCAGAGCTCCCATAAAACCCTGAGGTTGATATTAAGATGGCAGTAAAATGTAAAATAAAACGCATAATCCTTTATTGCCCAAAGGCTGAGACTGACTTTGAAAACTATCAGTACGATTTTTCCTCAGCAAATTAACAGGATTGTTTCTTTGAAAGGACGTCAGTGAACTGAAACACAGAGGCAGGAGCAGCTCTGCTGTGGCCTGTTTAGCTGTACGCAGGCAGGCCAAAGAGCTGCGGGTCAAACTCCTCCATGTTCCTCAGGCGCAGAGTGGCCCCCTGGGTGAAGCTGGGGGTCAGGTTGTCATCGGGAATCATCACCACCTGCATCCCTGCAGCTAGCGCAGCCTTTACGCCGTTGGGGGCATCTTCAAACACCAGGCACTGAGAGAAAGAGAAGCGACAGAGCTCATTAAGTCTTCCCGTCCTGCAGATGAAACAATAATAGGGAGCACTATTTCCATCTCAGTTAGTTTACCCTGGCATTCCTCTGAGACTTAATGTTTACCTCTGCTGGGTGAAACATCCATTTAATGGAGATTTTGAGGTCTGCTTCCTGTTAACTCACTACATTGTCTTTGTTTAGACTGCAGGACAGTTAAGAGGTGGGAGAGGCTCTTAAAATGTCTCACACACAAACACACACACACACACAACAGTCTATGTATTTATGAAAAACTGCAGTGATTCAGTTTAGACGTATTGGAACTGATGGATGAAGATGATGATGATTCTGTTGTGTTTCTAAATCTTCAACTTAAATTAACTTTTTGACTCTGAAACGAGGCAGAAGCAGAGGAATATTGTGCGTTTTAATAAAATATATCCACCAAATTGCTCTGCGTTTTCCACACCAAGCCTGTCAGATCCTGGTGGAATTTGTAAATTGTATTTTACTGTATTATATTTGATCAACGTCCCGGTCCAGTCAGTCTAAGTACAGTAGCTAAGCTCAAAGGTCATGAGTTGCACTCAACAAATTTCTCATATCTTTAAATAAGATGATACAAAAACTGTGGGAATTGATTATATTCACATAACCAATCAAATGTTTAGTTTACATATTAGATATTAATCAATTTTTTGGTAATTTTTAGACAAAAAAGAGAAAGAAAAAATGCTGAAAACAAAATAAGACAAAACTAGTACAAAAACAAAATATTTAATCTCCTGTCAACACAAAGTGTTTGCTGAAAAAACCTTATTCTACCTTCACTTTCTTATTCATGAAGCGTCATCCAAATCAAAACGGAAGAATCTTTCCTGTATATTATTCTAAAACATTTGTCCACTCGTAAAAGAAAACACAATCAAACCGTACTGTAATTGTTTAGCAAATGTTTATGCATTATTTTTAAATGTGAAGAGTGAAAAGCACAGTTTGATGCAAAAAATAAGAAGTTTTCTAAGCACTCTTGTTCTACAGATTATCAATCTTCATCTCATGCTTGATCACATCATCATCATACTAAAAAATATGAAATACTCTTTAAATCTTGCAGATATTTCTGTAAGTTTTTCACCTAAATTTCTTAGTGGACACTGTTAATTTGTCCTCTTCCACTTTTAAACAAACTGTCGCAGAACCTGATCTCAACAAACCCAGCTTGGATACTTACAGATCAGTTTGTAAATGACCTTTGAATTCAAACTTTTGATAAATACCAGTCTGTGTTGGTATTTATTCTGTAATGCAGCAGACAGAGGAGAATTCCCTGTTTTTATCCAGTTGGACCTTTCAGCCGTCTCTGACAGCGTTGATCACATCAATTTAATTAACGTACTGCAGACTATTTGTTCTTTCGTCTTTTTATTCCAGCTTAAATTTTTATGTTCTTTCTGACTGCTGATTTCTCTGTATGTCAGAAGTTTAGTCAATATAAATGTGGTACTTTCATACAAAAATAGCATTTCTTTTTCCTGAATTAAATATAAAAACATCCTTTCCGTGTTCAGTATCTGTGGCAACACTAAAAAGCTGATGTTTCCATCCAATCTGATTGAATCTGAAAGATCAGAAACTTGTGCTACGTTGCTCCAGTCATTACCCAAAGACCTACAGCTGGAGCCGCAGTCAAGGTAGATCTTACAAAGTTTTGATTCAGGGGTTGGATACACACAAATGACACATTTTTGGGGAAAAAAGGGAACAAAACATGAAAACCATCCATCTTTTTCTTCCAGTTTCCAATTATCCACAACATTGTGTTTGTCTGTCAGAAACTAAATACACTGAAGTCTGTGCTTGATTTGTGACTAAACAAGATAAAGTTCAGGGAGGGCAGTAGCTGTGTCATGAAAACACACATGCATGGAATGCAAATCAAATATCTTGTTTCTACTAATAGATACTAAAAACAGACAGCAGCCATAATCACCATTGTCACTACAGCCGAGATGCATGACTGATACATAATGTAAAAAGAACCCATATACATTTTTCTCACACAGAACATCTATAATTATAGATGACAAAGTGTGTTTATGTGTTTATGATCTGCAAGCAGCAGCAGAAAATAAATGACAGTGACAGATTGCTCATTACATTTTTTTTAAATGATCCCAGAGCCTGAGGTAGAGTCAGGAACATGCGACGTTCCTTTAATGATGTTGCAAAGAACACAAAAAAACTGAATATGGATGATGGACAGTAGCATCCAGGTGGAGTCAGAGGGTTTTGCCCTCATCCAGACCAGTTTTAATGTTTGCTGCTGCAAATATGGATGTGACATAGTACAATGATTGCTGTTAATTCAGACTAAGTCAATCTCACAACATAAACTAGGTTGAAAAATATAGATAGCCAAGAAAAAAACGTAAATATAGCCAAACAGAAGCAGGAAATGACATGACTGATATTTCCAAACTTCATGATTATTAGATGCCACACATCAATCATCTATACTGTCTTGATAAACTATTCTGACTTAACAATGTCAGAATATTCTGACTGGGTTTAAGGGACATTGTAGGAAAAAAAAGGAGTGAATTTCCACCAAAAATGTAAAGATTAAACTCAGATTTTTTTATTGTAAATATGTTAAATTAATCTAGATATTTCTGAGCTTTTTTTTTTTTTTTTTTTTTAGAAAAATGTACTCATCTGTGGCCACATTGTGTTTATTTCTTTAAACCACATTGGATCTAATACTGCCTCAGAACAACTATAACACTTTTACAGCAGATTTTGAGAAAGGGAAGGTTTAAAAATCTTGCATTGTAAAAATAAAAGAAGAAATAAATAATGTTGGCCTAAGGATTGAAATGTATAAAAACCAAATATAACAAGTTTTTGATGGAAATTACTTTAGAAGTTAAGCAAACATACTGGCTTTTAGAGGGTTAAAAGTCAAAAGACTGTTACAAGTTGATAATATTTTATGAAGTAATTTTTTTATATTGGAAAAACACTAAGATGTAGCCATTTTTTATCCTTCTGGTTAAATCCATTACATTAAGTGTTAGAGCTTTTTCTGCTCTTTCCAAAAACATTTCCATCATAAAAGCATAAAGATGATCAATATTCCGAGATTCCTCTGAAAATCCCTGAACCACAAATTGAACCAGTAACTTTCCACACTGTGAGCTTTAAAAAGAATCAATACAGCATCGCAGAACCAAAGAAGGCCTGGAGTGGAGCATATCAGATTCGACATACAGCGTTCCACTTAGAATAATTGTCAGAAAACTAATAAAAAGTAAAATATATTAGTGGCTTGTTACATTTATTTCTATTTTAGGCATACCACTGAAGTGAAAAAGTGTGAAAAACTACACCAAAAATACATAATTTTTTTGCAACCAGATAAGTTGGTCCCGCTTATCTTTAATTGCAATTAGTCTGGTTCTTTATCTGTCACCTCATCGTCATATCATCAGCCACTCATCCTGGACATTTCTGACACATTACAACCTCAGAGCTAAAACAGGATCTAAAATCTTTTAAAACTTTAAAAGATTTAAAGGCGTCTCCTCTGGTTCCTAATCAGAACCAGAGGAGACGTCTTGCCTGGCTGAGCAGCCAGGAATGTGTTTGGGGTTATTTCAAACGTGCTGCCTATGAAGCTTGGAACTTATCAGGAATTAATTATGGATGATTTCTTAAGCTTGTTGATTTCTCAGCTCAGAGGAAGCGATCATTACAGAGAGAGCATCACATATATTGAACGGAGAAACAAACAGTTTATCAGGAAAGATCTTTAAAGATTGCAAGTTGTTGACAACTTAAAAAGCATCTGTTGCTCCTTGGATTCATGTTAAATAATATTGCATTGGCCATATTATTATTCCCTCTGGTTTTGAATGATGTGCAGCTGGGAGGATTTTTGCCATTACTCTTTTAGGTTCAGACAATTTTGATGCACTGCATAACTGTGATAAAAACAGAACCTGACAGTTTTTTTAATTTTATTTTTATTATTTTCCCCACTATTTTTTCCCATGAGAGTATTAGTAAATATATGTAAAAATATGATTAAATACAGTTACTGTGAGTAGTTTATATAAATCACACTTCTTTAAGCCGGCTTCAAATGGGAATGTTTTTCAAGAAGAGTATTTGTGTTTGTGGGGCTATGATTGTTGCTACTAAAAAAAGTTAGAATTTTCATCTTGTTATTGTTATTACAACAGTATGAAAAAATATGATAAAAATCACAGTCCATATAAGGTGAGATACATGTAGTTGTAACTCTCGGAAATGAGATTTGGTTCTAAGTTTTCCATACAAAGTAAAGAAACATTCAATTCATTATGGAAAACTGCTGGACATTTAAATTTCAGCTCCATCTGAATTTACTAAGTAACTGCAATAAACAGCAAACATATTTTTATTAGGAGATAATGTGCCAGTGAGCCGAGTTTAAACAGAAAGCACATGGTGCCCTGGGTAATCATCAAATATCATAATTGAGCTAAAATGAGTGTCTGGGAAATCTCACCGCCAACCAGCTTTTTCTGCTGGGCTCAGGATCGTGTGGGACCCTGCAGCCGGATTTACCCACTCATTTAAAGTCTGAGTGATAATGAATAAAGCTACACAAAATGCAAGGACAGGGTGAGTGTTTTTCAAGTCAAAGTAAGTGAAGTCAAAGGCATGGAAGTTATTAACGACTCATTAAATGTCAGAGCTGAAAACTTCCATCCTAATCTGATGTTTGTTCATTGAAGACTCCGGTTCCATCATTATAACATGTTCAAAAACATCCGAAGCCAGAAATAACCAAACTGCCTTTCAACATAAAACTGCTTGTGATAAATCAGTGATCAGCTGAGATGGTCAAACATGATCTGGACCTTCAAGTAAGGCGCTTTTTTTCCCTTTCCGCTGCTGTCTGGTGATGACTTCCTGAAGGTGGATTTTCAAAAATAGCAGGACTTTTTAAGGCATTAAATTACAAAGTAAAATATCTTTTAAATCATATTTGATAGATACAGCATTTTTAGAACAAGTGAATGTTTCATAGTTAATTGGTTGTGCTATATAATGCCAGCTGGAAAATACATAATAATGCCCCTTTAAATTACATTTTGTTAGCATTTACAAAATGCCACAAAAATCCTTTGTAGCCTCTGAGAATCCAATAAACTGTTTCTAGTTTCTGTCCAGGTGACATTTCTACTTCACAGAGTGAGTGGATTAGAATTAGTGCTTATGTTTGTTCGGCTTTTTTTAGTTTAGTTAATTGGTACGGAATAGAAAATCACTGATTGTTTATAAATGTTATTTTAGTACATCCAACCTAAAGTCAGCATTTAGTAATAGCATTTTAATTGATTTTAAATGAAATCGATATACAATCTGGTGATAATGTACAGACTGCTGCCTGGAATGGAGGGAATTACAGTTAAGTTTTAACTGTAATTTCATACAGTTAAAACTTTACAACAACACCTTTCCCATTTTATTTTGACGAATGTCAATAAAACGAACGCAGTCATAAGAGAGTGTCTGGGATCCACAGTCTCCTGAAAATCATAAACGTTTCTTCCTTCTTTGCAGATTACAGTGTCGATCCTTTATTACATGAAACCTTTTCAACTCCTGATGGTTAAAGGAGGATGAAAGCGTACATACGCACAAGGTTAGCGCGGGCCCCGAACAGTAGTTGCTGCATTGTTGCAGCATCATTATCTGCACATCTGAAGCTCTTATGGCCAGAAGGGAATCCTCCATCTCTTTCCACTCTGTGCGAAAACCTTCTCCTGCTTTACTATCGTTCAGAGTAAGCGATTTGTAAATCACTTCTCCTTCATGAGGTCGAGCCTGGGGAAATTGCCTTTTAATGGAAGTTGTATGACATTACTTTCACACAGACCGGTAAGATGTAGGTTAATTTGAAAATCATTATGTTCTGATTAAGAGCCAGTGTGCTAATTATGACTTTCTTACCTGTCATTTACAGTCAGAAGTGAACTGCTTGCCTGGAAATTCACTAAATAGTTTTACATTTAGAAACTATATGAACGGATAAGGTTTGAGATGTAAATAAATACACCACTATAGACAGTAAGCAATAATCAATATTAATATAATCTCCTTGATGACAAGGGTCTGATCACCTACAGTTGTGACTCTTTCTATTAAACTTGAAACCACATTGACCACTTTTTGGAGATATTGGTCACATTTTTACTCTTATGTGGAATAACTTTTCATACTGTATTACTTTGACCAAATAAGTTGTAGAGTCAAAAGAATAACCAGAATTGTACGATAGTCTGTGAAAGAATCATAATATGATTACAACACACAGCCCCAGGAACACTTAATTAGTTTCAGAGAGGTCAGCTGCACTTAAATCTAAGTAGAAATCAGTATAAATATCTGAAGTTCTGAGGGCTTGGAAGAGCGAGTGTCTGAAAGCACTGGCTCTTCCAAACACAATTTGTGGAGGAAATACAAACCTCCTTAGAATTCACCTGTGAAAAGTTTAACAAGGCAAATTCCAGAACTACGAAACATATCATAATTAAATCAGAAATCATAATTAGGCCTAAGAAACTTTATGGCAGAGTAGAGGATGTGGGATTTCAAAGTATAGTGAAAAAGAGTTTCTCTATTAATCCGCCAGCTGTTTTAGCTAGCTAGTAAAATGTGGGCTAAAGAACTGAAGTTGATAGACAGCAACATGTAACTTCCTTTAGACATGGTAATGATGAGTCATAACTAATACAGCAACTAATGTATGGTAAATGTTACCTAAACAACAAAGTCATTCTTTTTTTGCTCAGTATTTTAATAGTGGAGCCTAGAATGTGTAATCATGTATTGTCAGAATGAGTGATTAGTATTGTGAGCATTGTGAAAGGGACTCATTGAATGTCCGCAGCTAACTAATGGGAAGGTTTATCAAAACAAGAAATAGTCAATTCTGTGTTGAAACTGTAAAGCCCATTTCCTAATTACACCTGATTTAAATATCTGGATCATCAAGACTTCCCCAGGTGCAATGCGCTGTATGACTAATGACAGACAACCAACTGGTTCCTTTTCGCTGTCTTCATCAGTCTGAGCACAAACTAGTTCACTTTCATTTTTCATTAATCTTAGTCCAGCCTCTGAGCAAAGCTTTAGAAAAATAATCTGTCTCACTAACGGCTTTGGAGCAATGTGAAAGACATTTACTTTTCAATCAACCTAGACATCAGAAGCTAAAGGACCTGGACTTCCATCAATATGCTTGGCAATATAACTACATTATGATCTATAATTATAATCATTATTCATCACCTTTCCTTTTAGTTGAAACTGACAAGATAAATGAATACAGAAGAAAAGCACATTTCACCTATTGCCACAGACTGTGAATTGGACTTAGGACTGTCCTTTGACTGGACCATTTCAACACTTGACTGTACAGATGAGTCTAAAACTAAATTATTAGAACACCAGAACAGAGGGCACATTGGGTCTAGACCAAGTAAAGCTTTCCAGCAAAAGTAGCCCATGCCATCTGTGAAGTATAGAAGTCGAAGTGTTATGATTTGGGAATGTTTTGCTGCAGCAAGACCTGATCAGCTCACTGTTACTGAATCCAACATTAATTCTACTGTGTATCACAAGGTGTTTCAGGAAAATATGAGGCCAACTGTAAAAACAGCAAAACTATGTCCTCACTGGACCTTTCAACGTGGCAACAGCCTAAAGTACACCAGTAAATTCACTAAACATTGGCCAAGAAGTAAGAAATGGAAAGCTGTAGACCAGGTCAAAGCCCACATGTGGATCTCACTGAAATTGAAATGATCTGAACATACAAGAAACCCTTCAAACATCTCCAAGTTAAGAGAAGAGTGGGGCAAACTATTAGAGCTGGTAGATGGAGACAAGAAACATCTTCCAAAGAAGGAAGGACTGCCAGTGAGGACAATGTTAGGGTGTTCTAACATTGATTTTAATCACTAAAACAAGGTTAGTATTTTGTGTTTACCTAAAATTAAATTCATTTTCCAGAATGTCTCCATTTGTAAACATCACTGTTGTTCAGTTTTCTCTACCTCATCACATCTCCTGTGGCTTCCAGTTATAATTGACTTTTCATCAGCGTTGAATCAGAGAACCTGATTATTCTCCATGCTGTATGTTACCACTTCATGATTGCTTTTTCTCTTAATATCCTTCTATCCATTCTTCTGCTAGCAGTTTTTCCACTGCTTGCTCTCCTTTTCTTTCCCTCCATCTCCTCCTTGTCTCTTGTCGCTCATGCTTTATTCTCTCCTTTCCCACAAAGTGGAAGTCAGAGGGTGACGCTTCATCTGTTATTCCACTAAACGCTGCGTCAATCCCCCCTCTGAGCTGCAGTTTCATATCTCATCATGAAAAATGCCAATTCTTACTACGGTTGGCTGCAGATAGAAGAAAAGAAAATCAGGTGCATCATGCCACAGGCTGGACCCGTTTGCAGCAAAAGCCTTTCATGCAAGAGGACTTAGCATGAATATATCAGCCAGAAGCCAAGGGTCTCTTTGCATAAATGCTCAAAACCTGAAAGATTAAATAACTGCAACATGACTATGTTTGTAAGTCACAAATATAGACCTTTATGTCATCACCGAGGGAAATTTAACTGACATAAAATCAAACTAAAGTTCTCTTGTTAAAACTCAGGATAATCAACATCACTTACATTTGTTACATGACAAAATAAAGAGGGACAGAATTTTTCATTTCCTTCAAAGTCAGACGTTTTTATGCATTTTTTTTTTTTTTCCTGTTTAGTAGAGTTACATTTAAATGATTTGATTTAGAGTTAAATGCTGGTAATTTGGTCCATTCCTCCAGACAGACCTGGTAGAACTTTGTAGGCCTCTTTGCTCACACACTTTTGCATAGCTGCCCTCAAACGTTAGAGGGCAGACTGGGACTGAGATAAGATGAAAAATAACAAAAATATGTTAAAAAGCCTACATTAAAAATGACTGAATGCCTGAGATCTTCCTTCAATATTTACACGTTCTTTCCATGTGATCTATTTAGTCACTCCGTCAGTAAAACAACTCCACAACATGACTTACTTCACAGTAGGATGATGATCATAATGTACTGATGGTCATTATGACCAAGCACTTCATTTCAGTTCCATCCGTCTCTAAAAGTGAGGTCAAAGTGCAAATTGCCCTTTTCTATTTCTGTTGGAGTAATTAATGGCTTCTTCCTCTCTGAGCGGCTTGTCAGTCCATGTTGCTACAGGACTTATTACATTTCTCTCCTGTCTTGCAGTTTCACCAGTAGCTTAGCACGGTCGTTTTGTTCTGATGTAAATGTTCACATTTTACAACAAAACTCATTCACTTCTGGGTCACAGAATTAATCTTCTTTGTTAATGTCAGGATTAACGTTCCTGTGCTTGTTATATTTGATTATAACTGAACAAGGCCTTCAGGCATCTGGAAATCTTCTTGTAGAAATCTCTTCTTATTCTCATATTCAGCATATATAATCAGAGCTGATCATCCTAGCTGACCTAAAACAGTTAGAATGATCTGCGACTGACAGTAAAAAGTCAGTCGCATTTAATATCATAAAACGAGAAGCAAAGATTGAGTCTTTTTATCTAGAGAAAGTAAATGCCTGCATTCAACTCCACATTTAAAGGAATCTTGACATATTCACTCATTGACGATACAGTGTAAAAAGGTAGGAAATTACAGCAAAATCAGAGTGTCAGTGTAGATCTGAGAAAAACTTAAAAGACGCCTTAATGATGTCGGCAGTCCGTAAAGACATTATAAATGTACCCTGTAGCTTGTAGCTTTTACTGCTTAGGATAAAAGGATAAAATAATCATCTTTTTCTACCTTCACACCATCCCAAGGTTTTAAAGTACAACCAGTCTGTTTAAGTCATTGCTGCCTTCCTATGTGTATTAATTCTCAGTTATCAAAAGCTGTGATCAGCTTCGATCTGTTTTTATAAAACAGATACACACTGTAGGTCCCCTAGGTTTACTGTCTGTGTTTGGTGATAAATGGATGTGTTCCGCAGCGATCATTATTACATCACTCTAAATCTTTAGTTCAACTTTACTTGTTTTTTTTCTCATCTAATGTTTATTCATGTTCATTTCATACGAGATATTTGGTTCCATAGTTGGACTGATCTAATGAAAACTGTGTTGTTGGGGTTTTTTTTTCCCAAAATGTAAATATTATAGTCAACCACCTGGACCAGCTCCTTCAGGGAACCCAAGGTGATCCCAGACCAGAGACATGTAAATCTAAAACACAACTCAGACAAACCTTTAGGCTGGATAAAGAGTTGGAACATATAGACTCACAGATTCAACTGAACACTGATTATTATGTAGCTGCAACAACTGCATCGAATCTATGAAACAATAACACTTCCAAACTTTTGCTTTTGTTGTGATGCCTTTCCAGGCTTTCACAAGTTTTGGGGAGTTTGCCCCTTTAAACTCTTCTTCACCCCAGGAAACCTTGAGGTTAAGTTCAAAAAGTGATGGAGGTCTTGAGTACCATAAAAAATGAAGTGGGTCTTTGTTTTTCTTTGGGTCAGCAGTGATTCTGGCCTAAGAACTCTCCCATGGAGGGCATTTTCCTAGTCTCTCTTTCTCTGTGTTGAATCATTAACTCTAACCTTAACCGAGGCACCGACCTGCAGAGCTTTATGGTTCCTCTGTTCAACAAGTTTGTCACCAACCAAATCAGAAGATGATGCTGCTCCTCTCAAAAGAAATTAGAGGCTGAACTGAAGCATGTTGGTGTTATCCCTAGAGTCCTGAAGTCCTCTGCAAAGCAGCTTAGTGAAATTTTTTGGCACCTCATCAAACTTAGCTTGACCCAAGAGAAGGCTCAGTTGTGGAAGATATCTTGCCTTGGTCCAGTACCAAAGAAAACTCATCCTTCAGTCAACAACGACTATGAACTGTTGCCTATTGACATGGAGTTGGAGTTGATGGCTCAACAAACTGACTGAGTCCATTGTTATTTGGACTCTGAGGATCATATTTGTTTGATTGCTCCAGTGTATTTAACACAACTCAGCCTGATCTGCTTTCTCAAAAACTCCAGAAAACACAGATGGAGGCCTCAACAATCACCTGGATTAATATCTACCTGATAAACAAACCACAGTTTGTGAGACTAACCAGAAGCACAGGAGCACCACAGGGAATTGTACTCTCACTATTCCTGACTGTAGTGTATCTGAGAAGCTTAGTACAATCATCTTGTTCTGGGAGCTACTGTGAAACATCTGGAGATTATAGTACAAAGAATGATTCTTTATAAAATACAAGAAAATTATGGACTGAACATCCTCTTCATAAGAATATCTTCAGTCAGAGGCTTCTTCAGACCTGCTGTAGTACAGACCTCCATAGGAGATCCTTTCTGCCCACAAACATCAGCATCTACAATAACTCTATGAAGAACCTTGGGTAATATGCTCCAAGTTGCTGGTTCTATTTTAGTTTCTTGACTTTAACGGTCTGGCAGTAATCAGGCCGGGTGTTTCTGGTTCGTTGATCAAAACTACATGATCAATGACTGGTAATTAAGATTTAATGAAATTAGAGTCAACTAAATTTTCCCTCAAAATATGTATATAATAATCTTTTAAAAACAATGATTTGTGTTTCCTTAGGTTAGCTTTGTCTGATTATTGAAGTTGTTTGATAATGTCAAATATTTAAGTGAAGAAAAAAGTTAAAAGACAGGACTGTTTAATGAATATCTCATGGATTTATATATGCAAACTCTCATATTATCTATTCAACAAATGCTGCTCTTCTTTTAGAACTAAACGCCAGTGACACCACCACTTACCAGCAGCCTTTTCATTGAATATTTAATCAATATTCTGGGTTTTTAATAAGGGGATTTGTTCAAATTAACATCAGACTGTCATTTCTGCCTGCTGTCTACAGTGAGCATTTCCCCCTAAACTAGGTCATCCTCACAGTTATTTGGTTCTTCTAGGAAAATATTTGGCAGCTATTTTAGCCTGACTCAACAGAGCTAAAGGCTTGCTGACAGTCTGAACACGCGTCTCAAAAAGCATCCGAACCCAGAAAGCTTCACAGTTTTGATCAAAGTGCTGGATGTTAAGTGGATGTGTGTCAGTGACATAACGTCCTGCCTGCAACGCTGCAAATGGAACAAATTAGATGCAAATCTAAAAAGGTGCAGGGTGACGCATGGGCTGCTAAACTCAATTAAAACAGAGCAGATATTTTTGGACACATGCTGACATGTAGTTCCAGATCTATTCGATTCACTGACACAGTCAGGTTAGGTGAAGGTATATCTGTTCATATGTATTTTTAATCTATGTCTCCCACCTGAGTGCGCAGAAGGTCCACAGAGCAGAGAATGATGGCACTTATCTCAGAAATCTTCTATGCACTAAAAATAGATGTAGCGCTACTGCTGGTTATCGAATCATTTTTCATCATGTTCCGTTTTCTGACATGTTTAAAGGAAGAAACTTTGGGCATTACAGCCAATCAATGGCAAGAAAAATGAAAGGCACTGCTGGATTGGCCATTCGATAGCATATGAAGTGCTATGCTGAGGCATTCCAGCTTTACAAGGTGTTTTTTCATATATTTTAGATATGCTGTAAGAAAAATTGTCAAATAATTTGGAGCTGCGTTCCACAGAAAAATCTGCAAATACTAAACCATGAATAGAAACGGGGTCCACTGTAGTTTGTAGTGGAGTTTGCTGAATTTAAATGTGATCTTTGGGGTGTTTGGGAAACTATTTGACATGCATAAAATAACATTCCAGCACCAATAAAGTGATTTCTAAGATTTCAGGTTTTTAGCCCTGATATTTATCCTCCAATTTTCTCACTTGTTTTAAGGAACCACTCACTTTAAGTCATCATCAAATGCAAAGATTGGCTAAAAAATTGTAGCAAAATGAAAAGATTTTGAAGAAATTAGAATATTTTATTTTTATTATTGTGAGTCAGGAATCAGAGAATGTCTGGAACGGAAGCAGTTAAAGTTAACATTAAAAAAAATAAAATAAAATCCCATCTTGAATTTGGTGAAAGGCTCGTAGAGAAATGTCACTGATGTGTCGACACCAGAACCCCAGACGTCCCTCAGGTTGTTGCTTTTAATAACGGAACAGGAAACAAAAGCCCAACATCAATTTCAAAGTTCATCACCCACAAAAAAATGTTATTCTCCCTTTGCAGAAAAAGCCCTTATGAATTTGGTAACCTCGGTTCACAAAAGTAATGAAAAGCTTTTTGTGGAAAGCTTTACATGAGGCGTTTCTTAAAAACAAACTCATAAAATACCTGAAGCCTTCTACAGAAAATACATTTGATGGAAATGCATACCACACCACACCAACACAGAAAGAAGGCAGGCCTACATTAGTAGTTATCTTCAACACACAGACTCAGCAGCTTACATTCCCTGACTGACTGTAGCTTTAAAACTTTTCCCAGTGCTCTCAACAACCTTTTCATGGCGCACAGATATCTGTTTCACTCTGAAATAATTGTGTTTGTTTCTCAGCAGAGCATGAAAAGAAACTCTGACACCGATTGTATCTGTAATCTGGAGTTCCTACCTTCTCTGGGGAGGCTGGGGGGCTGAATCTGCTGGCACACACTAGGAAGGAGTCGGGCTCAGGTTTGCCGTTCTTTACTTCGGGATCGTCGCCCAGAACAATGTGATCAAACAGAGCAAAAAAGCTCGTGTGTGCACTGGTCTTCATCTTGAAGGTCACATCAGCTGAGCTGGTTGCCACAGCGATGGGGATGTGGTGCTTCTTCAGATGGTTTACAAGTTTCTCCACACCTGGTACATGATCAGTAAAATGACAGATCAGGTCAAACAGGGCTGGTTACAGAAAACCACACAAACTTTCTCTAAATGTTTCCAGTTCTGGTCAGATGTTTCTGTCCTCTTTTCATGGGAGTAAGTGCAGTATACATTTCATAATTTGCTTCCAATACAGAATAACTTTAGATACATTTCCATTGACCATATAATTACGCAATTTGACATTCTGAAAATAAATTTCTTTAACGGAAACATGCCAGTGTACCAAAATGTAAGCATGCAAAGGCTTTGTGTAGACGTATAGGTGGAAATGTGTGTTGATCTTACAATTATCTATAGAAATGTTTAAAACATGGAGAATGGGAGTGGTAAATAAGACAAACCTGGCAGAAGTTTGGACAAATGAAAGATCCTCTCCTGTATTTCCCTGCTTTCTTTTAGCAGCTCCTCAGCTGTCATGGGAAGATCCAAGGAATCCCGGATAATCTGGGCGGCATCCAGAGCCTTTTTCCCCATCACAGCCGACTTCACGTCCCAGGTGTACTGCTTCCCGAAGCGGTTGCATATTTCCTGGAAAGACACTGTGTAAAGTCGCTCTGTGTCTAAAATAAGAAGACAAAAAGAGACAAAAGATCACATCTAAAGTGCTGCTTAGGGTTCGAAATAAAACAGACATTTGGTTTGATGCCACAGACTAAAGGTGGGGATATACAAGAAATAAAACCAGCTACTTTAACTTGGGAAATAAAATGGATATTAAACCAAATATTTTCTTAAAGTTAGACCTATATATGGTTTGAAGACAGTGGGAGATTCTCATAACCTTATGTAATATAATATTCACATAAAAATCAACAATAACATTGACAATATGATTTAAGGCAACAATTCTTTCTGCTGCAACTAAAACAATATGACATTGTTAAAAAAAACACACGGTACTGAAAAGCAGCATTTAGCTGTAAACTGGATTTTGATAGTAAAAATAACTAAGAACATTTTGTGAAGTTTAGCTGCATTTTTAAAATGTTACTTCTGCTCATTGTGAAAAATCTCTTTCATCTGGTCTGGAAATCAGCTGCTTTGAAGCCATGCTAATGCTTCCAAACAAAAAGCGCTAACTTAATGGAGTTATTTTAGTTTCCACGCCAAGACTGCCCAACACCACAACAGCATATTAGTGGCATTGAAGGCAAAAGAAAAAAATCATTTGCTATGGAGGAGTAAATTTCAGCCGAAAAAAATAAAAATAAAATAAACATATTCTAAAAATCGCAGAAATTTTGAGATAAACAAAAAGTACATTTTTAAACAGCGGCAAATCTGAAACATTGAATTTTCCATGATTTAAACTAGCATACATTTACTACATTAAAACTAGAATTTTCTCAAACATTGTAAAGTCATTAAATTGTAAGAAAAAAAATCTGAATGATCAGATGTACATTTGGTGATCACAACAACAAATGTACATTTTTAAATATTTTATATACAATGTCTACTAAATAATTGGGAGGTCTTTACCAATTAATTTTCAAATTAACTGCTCTTATATTTTCTTTCTTTCTTATGGTTGTGACTGGTTTTAATTTCATTAAAATGTTCACTTTAAATTACACTATTGTTAGCTATAAATCTGTCATAAATCATGAGTCATGTCTGTTTTTATGCAGACTACAGATGAAAATCAGCCTCTCTGACTTAACTATTATGTATTCATGTTGATTAATATGCATTGTCCTCTTTATATAAAAAAACATAAGTTACATATAAACACCAAGAATGCCCTTTAAGGTCTGAATTCAGATTGTGAAAGTTTGCGAAGGTTAAGAAACCAAACTGGCTGCTGACCAGTTTGAATGAAGTGGAGGCACCAGCTTTTTATTTGCTCTTCTTAAAATTTTCTTTCATTAAACTCGAAGCATATTATGCTGTAAAATAAGTATTTGTTTAACAACTTTTTTTTTATAGAAAATTTGGTGCTAGCCTGTAGTTAGCAGAGAAACTAAATGAACACCCCACCACTTTTTAACAGCTGGGGAGTGATGTCATCATCCCAGCTCTGAGCTCTGTCTTCAAAGACGGCTCTAACCCGGTATCAGCTCCATACGGCCAGACTAAAACCGGATCACTTCAGAGCTTTATCTGGCACCTGATTAAAACCACTCAGTTAGTCTTTGTTGGTAGCTATCAGGGGAAAGCTTCACACAAGGTGAAGATTAGCATCCGACTGTCAGCTTCCAATTTGGTACATCAGTAAAGGGCTATTTCACTGCTTTTGTAGTACAAGGACTAAATCAGATCTGTGGTGCCTTAAGATTTAGAGCAGGTCAAACCTGGACTGAAATGGTCAACACTGATTACAGAAGTCTGATGAGATTTCACCACACAAAGTCTTATCAGTAAAAATGGCTAACTTTTTTATAACCTCAAACTTGAGGCATTAAAGTCCATATCTAGCTTTAAATAATTGTTCCTATGTCATAAATGTGTGTCATAAAAAGTTTACTGCTTCTTCTGACCTCTTTTCTTTCTTTTGTTGAAACTAGCTGCATTAATTTATTCCATCTTGAGTCCTCCTTAGGAATCAGGGTGTCATGCTGTGATAAAGCTGCAAGGCACATGATGCAAAGTATGAAACAAAACTATTTCCATAGAGAATTTTGCCTCCAGAATTTGGCTTATTGTTGTTTGATTGGAACAGACCAGTCAAGCTGAAGGAGGTTTTTCAAACATTTGTAGGTGTTATCTTCCTGGTTTTAGTGAGAACGCGAGCAAAGAGGATCTATGAGTTTGTTGTAAAGATTAAGATGATAGACACCGGAACCAACAATCATCAGCTCCATGTCATGCTGCACTGATGCATTTTTCATGCTAAACAAAATCAGATCAAGTGTTGATGCCAGATACTTTCAATACTTAAGAGTCAGACAAACACTCACTAACTTACACCTGTTTGTAAGACATAATAAACTAACCATATCCGTAAATATAAGAGGGTTTCAATGAATTAATTTATTGACTGGACTAAAATTATTGCTCAGTTAGATTTTAATTTATTAAGGTGTAGTTCAGATTGAGCAGTTCAAAGGTTGACCAGCTTCCCCAAACATCAAACTGAACAGCGATATTTATGCTTTATAGCGCCAATTGATTTATGAAAAATAAGCCGAATTAATTGTCGTTCTCAAAAGACAAAAAAATATTCGCGTCTTCGTGTTCAATACGACGTGTTACGTTAATTATGCGCGCAAACGCCAAGACTGGGTACATTTTCCTATAGAGTTCGTTAGTTGTGGTTTTCACGGCTGCAGTCAGACAGAGTGAACGAGCTGAAGTTGACGCTGCTTAAAGTAAAACAACAGATGAACAAACAGGTGGATTACCGAGCAATAATCCATCCATGTCGAAAATGACATGGCTCACAGGTTTGTAGCTGCTGACTGAAGTTGACATGTTTCACCCGGCGTAGCTTCGCGCATGCGTACTACACACTAGAAAGACCAAACGAAAACTTTACAGGGACCCACAATGCACCGCATGGATGCGCGTGACATTGTTAGTCTCTTGATATTAACCAGTTAAAGTGACAAACACTCGCACGTCAAACTAGCATCAGTGTTAAACTAACCAGAGTTTACGGGTTTGGTTTAAATACAGCTTGGGCACCACAGGGATAGTTTTAGTCGATCCAACGCAATGTACACTGGGAAATGAAGTCTGTTTTAGTATTCTTACTGGAAAGTCTAAAACGTTTAATGCTTAGGCTACTTAAAAATTTATAAAAAGGAAAGTCAGTGCTGCTGCCATTTGCCAGGACATTCTTGTAAAAGATATTTTTAATCTTAATGAGTTTCTATCCTGGTTGAATAAAGGTTGATGATGATGAATTAAATTTCAATCACCCTTAAGTGTCCCTAGGTGGTAAAATCATTATCAGCTGAATTAATGGTCATAATGCCTGTCCTCTACTGCTTATTAATGATCACAATGTCTGGCCATAATTATTTTGTCTGTTTGTGTCAGGAAGTCCCACAGGATCTTATCTCAGTTGTTCTCCACCACCTTGGGAGGTAATTCCCACTTTGACTTAAATACATATATAAATAAAGTCTGACTTACTGTAACTGTATCTCTAAAAGTACATGAAGCAGTGAAGTGTATTATATATTTACAATGTATCAACACAATAACAGATAGCTGAATAGCAGCAGGGACAGACAAGCTGGACAGAGTTGATGGAAAGATGGATGGAGCTAAATCCAGGACAAGCCTGAAAGGCAACCGGTTAGAGGCGGCAGAAGACTTGAGATTTTACTGAAGGTTCACTTTCCAGCAGGACAACAAACCTAAACAAACAGCCAGAGATACAGAGGAGTGGTTCAGATCAAAATGGATTCAGTCAAAGTCCAGACTGCAGCAAGACACCAAAATAGTTTCACAAATGACTGATTTTTATTTCAGACTGTTGAATTTTTCTTTCCATTTCATTGCTTAGTGTTGGTCTATTATATGAAATTCATTTTTTTATTTTGATATGTTACAAATGATGGAGAAAGATTGGGACATGTACTTCTTTTTGTAAACCCATGAGGTTCCTGTGCCCCCACCATCAGTTCGTCTTAGAAATGAAAGCATCATCAACATTTTCTTCGTAAGAGTAGAACAACCTTCACTACTGATAATAGTGAAGGTAATACATCTGAAAGCATTGATGTTTACCAAGTTATCCTCCAAGGTCAGATGGAAGTGCTGAGCAGAATGAGAGGGAGAAGCAGCACCTTCTGAATGAGGCCGTGGCAAAACGCTGCAGTAGGAGTTTTCTCTGCAACACTTCACCCACATTCACCTTTCACTCACCCTTCATTCACAGCCTATCTCTGTTTGCGTTAACTAGCCGCTCTGAAGGTAAAGTCCCTGTCAAAAGTAATAAGCACAATGAAAGTTGAAAATAATTTGATTGGTTTACAGGTTTTCCTCCTCCAGCTACCTGACACGCCACATTCGCTAAATGAATCAGTGGCCCTTAGCTAGCTAGGGGCGACACAATTAATTCTGAGAAGACGGTTGCTGCAATTCTGAGGTGTGAATAATTTAAAAACTGATTATGACAAAAAGCGTCAGTGTTGCAACAAATGAGGCAAGAGAGGAAGTCAGGCAGAAATGTGTTGATCATGTAAATTAGTCAGTTATTACAAGTCTTCAACTACAGGGAGACATGAATTTCTGATGGGAAAGCCGAAAGAATGAGTGACCTTTAGCACAAGATGTGCTATTAACTCTTAGATCATCCACTATTAAAGGACATACAGGTTGAAATCACTTCAACATCTGACCATAGTAACATTAATTTTGTTAATTAAATTCATTAAAAACCAATAGCAACTGAATTATATGAAATTTTAACAGTCAGATCTAAATGTGTGTCAAATAGTTATAGTAAAAAGAAAGTATCCTCTACAAACTGTAGATATAACATAAATTAAACTTTTATTTTAAAATAAGTGAGTGTGAAAAAACAAACATGCAAGCTGTTCCAATTTGTATATTTTCAGTCAGAATGATAAATGATAGTTAAATGTCGAACTTGAAGCTGTTATGGTTTTGTATTGAATTTTTTTTATCAATCTCATTGATAAAATGTCTTTCATATTGGCTTCAAATTTATTAGAAGTCGATGTGAAAAGGCAAATATGTCTGTTAAACCTACAACCTGGCAAGTTGGACAGATGGACGGATAAAAAGAGTTTTATTACGGTTGATTGTCTACTGTTCTGCTACTGGCTATGAAATCATGGCAGGCAGGATGAACCTCCAGCTGATGAAGAAGCTGGTTGTTCACAGACTGCTGTAGTATCCAAGTTTATTTATGGGAAGTTGAATGAAAGGGAAAAAATGTTGCAAACAAAATCCTCATAAAGGAGTCTCTGACCTGTTAGGACCAGAGAAACATTTATTTTCAGTGATTTTCTTTTTAAGTAGAGAAAAATCATAAACCTCACTTCTTCCTAAATTGCCTTAATGAAACATTATACAAATGTATTTTTTGGAAAATCAAATTCTGCAAGTTTAAGGTCAATGGACACGCAGCTATAATGTTTTCCTTATTACTCTTTCATAAACGTCAGATGTGCAAGGTATGGTAACAACAGAGGGACATAAAACCTGAAAGAACCTGATATTCTGTAAATGACAAAAATCACAGAAGGCCAATTTCAGACACCAGCCGCAAGAGTTGCCTCATATAGATGCCTCAACATGTGGCACCTTGCTGCTAGAATAATATTTTTGTCATATTATTCACTTCCCCAAAGACCTAGGAAGTGGTTAGGGTAGGTGATGATAATCCACCTGAGATTCTCCTTACCCTGTCACATCTTTCAGAAAAAAATAATGTCCTACTTTAGCAGACTATCTTCTTTGGATGAAAGGAATGTCAGTGTAATGAAAAAATGCTGTCAGCTGGACGATCTAATGAGGCTATAGATTTGAGGTCGGCTTGAGCTATGATGAGGGTGGAATGGAGACTTTGACTGATATTTAAAGTGATCTGAGCCAAATTGCTTAGTTAAGGGGATTGATTAGGTTCATTGTCAGCTCAGACTCCTAAGCAGGAGCAAGAGCAACATAGCTGTATGCAGGTAAGCTGAAAAAAATCATGATGGAACATTATTTGCAGTGAGCCGATTCTGGCTTTCCTGAGAACTGGATTCGTTTCTTGCTTAGATCTGGAGCACAGAGCAACCTGCAGAGGAAAAGAGGATCAGCCTGATGGTGCCTCCAGTCGCACAAATCAACACAACAGAGAGATGACAGCCTGGGAGAAGAAGCCGGAGCTCGCTATGAAGCTAGCCCGGAGCGACACGTTGCTGTCTGAGTCAAACAGGGCGTCTGTAGATATAAATAGTGGAGTGGGAAACCTGCAGCCAAACATACGGTTAGTTTCCACTTCTTTCTGTGGAGTGGAACTGCTGCACAGATGCTGCTGTTTATATTGGGACTGCTGTCCTGTTTTAAAACCCTGCTCTGAAAGATTCAAATTTATTGGGTGGAGCATAATTTGTCTTGTTGGGTTATTATGCTAATCATTGCTTGTGTGACTCCTTTCATGCAAGCAGATGTTTTCATGGCCACATTTTGTCTCAGCACAACCCTGAACCTGCATCTACACTGACTGGTCAAAAAACCTGATAACACAATTTAATATTTTGTTGGTCCTGCTTTATCTTTGATTATAACTTCCATTCGCTGTGGTGTTGTCATGCAATGTCATATGACTCACTTCTGTCCAGAGTTGCATTAACTTTTCACCGAGATCTTGTTTTGATGATGGGAGAATCAGACCACTGCTCAGTCTTCTCTGGATTTATAAAAGAAGATTTGAACAGTAGATACTATGATGGGATCCTTAGTGGGGATGAGGTTCAGAGTCTGAGGTGGTCCATCCAATCCAGATCTGAGCCGATGAATCCTGGTATTATCATACTGGAATATGCCTGTGTCTTCAGAGAGGAGAAAACCTGTTGATGGGATAACCTGGTCATTCAGTATCTTCAGCTGACGTCATTTTGGGGCCCATAATGTTGCTGAACTTTGACTTGACCAACTGCAGTAACCTCAGATAACAGAACAGCCCCAGGCTTGAACAGTAGATACTAAGAAAAATCGGATAATCACTTCCCCTGTTTTTCTCGGTATGCTGATGCACTGATGTGCATGTTTATTGAAACAGAACGGAGTTCTACAGCTGTGTTTTTCCACAGGATTTTGCAAAATGTTTGAAATCATTCAGGATTTATTTCATGCAACATTTTTTCTTCAAAGATGATGGTTCCCAATTTTTCTTCCAGTTGTTGGTAATGTGTCAGGAAGTTCTGAAAACATTTTTAGTAGTTTCTGCAATCTCCTTGGATGATTTCTTTGCTTTGATCCTCCTTAAAAAGACCAGAGCTTTCCATGACCCACAGGATGTGTCTTCGATCAAAGCAACACTGCAGGCATGTTTTTGATGAGGGAATTACAATCTAGCATGATGCTCAAAAAGTTGACTTTACATGATGCTGCCTCTTTAAGAGACAGCTCAGCACAACATAGTGCATTTCTTGAGAAACGAAAGAAAAACATGACCTTCAAAATATTCAGAAGTACAAATCTGAAAAGTGTGGTTCTGACCAGATTCCATGCTCCAGCTGAATAAAACACACTGCATGATGCTGCCACCACCATGTTGGAATACCACATATTGTATTGCTTGATAATAATGACAGCAAACAAGCTCTCTCCTGTTTTCCATTTCCTGCTGGGTTTGCCTGCCTGTACAGTCTATAAAGGGTACAGTGATCTTGTTGAAGACTAAAATATGTTCCTGCTGTCAAGTCTTGACAAAACTCCCAATTAGCTAAATGCCTCACCACTTTTGCTTCCTCACCATTGCTCCAGGCTGATTGATTTTATTTACTGCATTCACCAAGACGAACTACTTCTACTCTCTTTTCCTTTTGCTCCTGCAGAACATCCATATGGCTTCGTTTTCAATTCATTTGTGATTCAGCTCTCATAGAGAAGTTAACTGAGCTTGAGGAAGCTCATTATGAAAAACATTCCCACTGATATTCGTATTCACCAATTCCGCAAGAAGTAGAACATAACATCCACATGGTTCAATATGGAAAACAGAGAAGAAAAACCTATTAAATCTGAGATTTTTCTGCAGAAAATCTCAAAAGAGATAAAATAAAAAAAAATCCAAAATGACATGAGCTACATTAACCAGCTACTGCTTCTGTTGCGTCAGCGTCTACATGCCTGGAACAGAGAATAGGAGTCAGTGGGTCTAAACCTGACTGTTTGTGGGGGAAAAAAAGTTTGACCTCAGTTTATCACTCCTATTGGCTGCTGCGCTAACAAGTCTTAGTGGATCACAATAGATCTTTTGACATGGACATAAACAGCTCTCCACTTTCCCCATCATGAAACATGGTGGTGGCACCATGCTGTGCAGATGGCCCAGTCAAAGTCCACACCTGATGATGAGCTGCCATGCCAGTCTTAGCCTAATAAATGTGATAATTATTGATTGTTCAAAATGTGAGGACAACAATAAGCCTACAGTGTCTAGCAGTACAAAGAGACTAGAGCATCATCTGACAAAGTATCTACAATATTCATCTAATTCTGATCATTTAGATTAGATTAGATTAGATTAGATTAGATTACGTTTATTGTCACTGCACAGAACTTCTAGCAGTACTGTGAGATTAATAGAGCAGCTCTACTCAATTAAACAATGAAGGCATGATGTGAAGGTTAGAGGTGCAAAAAAAAAAGATTTTGTAAAGAATCAAAATTCTTAGTCCTGGGAATTCTGAATCGATTCAAAATGATGAAAAATCAATTGTTGAAATACGTTTAAACTGTGCGTCTTCTTACCGCTCCTATTATATTGTACAGTACATAACATTATGCCTCCACTCTCCCTCTGTATTTATTTGGAATAATTCTTTGATAATTTGTATTTAAGAAAAAGCCATTTAGCTAAGCAAACCTAATGCTGGTAGTTTAAGACACAAAACTTGGAATTTGATACAGCACAGAACCTTAAAAATAGTTTTAAATAAATGTTCTATTTATTTGCATTGTCATTTCCTCTTGTCAGTCACATAACTTAAACAGAATCTCTAATTTCTAGACAGTTTCAGTAGAAAAAATTGTTTCTGGATCAAATTTTGTTTCTGAATCTAATCTAATCAGAATCGGATCACTAGACGCTGATTTGCCTCTCTAATAGGAGTGTCAACCAGTCATGTTGAGTTATTTTGAAAAAGTGGGAAACCACATGCATGTGTGAGAACTCTGCACATGCAGAGAGTCGACTAGATCTGAAGTTCAGAGGAGACATTTTGAAGTGATCTGGAAAAACAACACAAGCTCTTGTTGGTGAAAAGGTCAAATTGAAAAGCTAGGATGCACCACACGAAGCAAATTCTTATTCTATTTCACAAATCCAATTTTCTGTACAACTAACAAAATGTACATTAAAAATATTTCAACACTTTATGCTTGATATTGACCTTTTTCTTGTTAAACTTTTCTCCATGTAAAATAAAAAACGGTCCCAGAAATACCGACAGACTGCAGAGAATAATCTTCCTTTAAAGCAAATGCTGACAGATGCTCCAACAATACCATCATTTGTAATTCTCCCCCAGTTTGTTCTTTGATTACTAAGAATGACACTTTCACTCAAGGGAGCGCCCTAGAGCAATCAACACACACACACACACACACACACATCTATTTACATTGGGATGAGAACTCGTTAGCTCTCTGCGGCTGATCCGTATCGCCCTCAGCTGTAATTCCCGAGCCAGCCATTTGTCCTCGGAGAGATATCAGCAATCACCATTTTAAATGAGCAAAGGTGATATGAAATGCTAATTCAGCAACTAAGATCAATACAATTCACCCTGGGGAATAAAGTAAAGCAGTACCTGCTGCAAACTGTTGTCCTTGAGCACTCGGTGAAAACATTTCTGTGCAAAGCACGAACGATCACGGCTTCTGACTAAACAAAGCTTTTCTGACTGGTTAATTCCAAAGACCCTAAAGTTAATCCTGCATTAATTATTCTCCTGAATCAAACATGAATGTCCTGTTCTAGAAGATTTTCTTTTTAAAAATAATTCCTTTATATACCACAGCTTGGGCCTATTTTGAATTCATGAGAATTTAGTATAAATCTGAATTGTGTTAATTGAATTAAGTTGGTCAAACTTACTTTATTTAAGTTTGTTTAACAGGACAAGTTGCTGGAATGTCAGACAGAAGCCATGATGGGATTGTTTCCCAGAGCAATCAGTTTGCTCTGGGAAACAATAAAACTTGATCTCCGTAACTTTGACAGCTTTTATTTGTCTTACATGAGCCAGCGATTCATAAGATGGGAACATGTTTGAGTACTGAAGTTCCATCACCTCCTGTTTTCCCACTGGTTCGTTTATGCAAAACTGAACGAAGCTGAAGATCATCCAGTAACTTCTTCAGGAATTGATTGTATAGAGTTTGATTCTAATTGGGTGATAAGCGGCAGTAAAAAGAAAAGTAATTGAATCGAAATAGAATTAAATCTTTCATTAACCCTGTTGTAAAATACTAGTCTGTGAAAGACTATCAGTAGAAATGCTGAAAATGTTTCCTTTATGTGTTTTTAGCTAAAAAAGTAAGGCATCTTTTCTTTCATGTTTTCTAAGGAAATATTCATTTTATACTCACAGTCTGTATATCTTCTTAGATATCTACATTTTGTTTCTGTACAAAAAATTGTTAAAATTGTTGACTGATCAGTGAAGCTCTGCTGCCTCGTCAAAGCAGAAGCCCTTTTTTTCTTCTGCTCCTAAAATAAATGCTGAAAAATCTGTTTGATGAAGCTGTGAAGTGAGATGTTTTATCCTAACAAAGGAACTGATAATAATTGAGCAAGTCAACCTAAAGCAACGAAGAGAAAAAGTGAAAATATGATGAGCAATGGAACTATAATCCAAGAATAATACCCTTTTTTTAACCTTTTGCTGTGATAAAAGTTAGCACCATGATAGAGTTAAATGACTAAAGTGATACTTGGGATCAATGTCTCCCAATCAGCTCTGGTGTCCCCCAGGGGTGTGTTCTCACCCCGCTCCTCTTCTGTGAGTATACAAATGACTTTACTTCAGCAAATATTACAATAGATATTTGTTATAACTGCTGTGTGTTTGTTGTGTGTGCAGCAACGCCAAGACTGGTAGCGATGGGTAACAAAAAGGTCCTGCAGTGGAGAAGGTCTTTGGGGCGTCCATAACTTTTGTCCAGGAGCATTTTGACAACTAAAATGGGACTATTGCTACTTATTTTAAGTTATTATCTACATTGGTCATTGCTGCAATGGAATGATGCAGATCAAAGCATGTGTCAGCTAGAACAGCCCTTAAAATCCAGACCTAAATCAAACCAAAAATCTGTGGAAAGATTGGAAAAGTGATGTTCACAGATGTTCTCTGTTCAATCTGACTACTTTGTGTAAAAAAAAAATGTTGGACACTGTATGCTTCCCTCTCAGATAATAACAAATGTATATGATTAACAGAAAGAGAAAAGAGAACAAAATGAAAAACTGGACAGATTGTAGAAGAAGTATATTGTAATACCACGGTAAGTTCACCTATAGGCTCAATCAAGAACTCAAATAATTAGCAGGACTCCTGAAATGATCTTCCATTGGATAAATGCATGAAGGTCATGGTGGAACACATTCTGCTGTGGATGTAAAGAGGAGCTGAAGTAAAACAGAATGAACTGTTAGCTCCAAGAAAGAGATTTATAACCCTGGCTAAAGACAGAACTCATACAGAAGAGATGAGTAATTATCAGAGACATTTGATTCAACTATGATTCTTCTAATAAATGCTTAACAGCTTTTTGCTTGTCTTGGTCTCAATTTCATTTTGGTGATAAGTAATTGAAACTTGACAGTTACTTTGCACTAATTGTCAGTCGGTCAAGAGTATGAATAATATTGGACTTAGCTTTTGGTGTTTTGCTCATACTGAGACCAGGATCACCAAACATATAAAGGAGCGATAACAAAGAAAACCTCAGACCATCCGGGTTGCCAGGTTCCTTCGTGGCAATGAGAACCTCCTGTCAACCTCATCCTCTGATGTTTTCAGTGATATTTCATCATCTATATGCAGGTACCTGCTGCTGCACATTGAGTCCTGGCAAGGTCAACGCCTGTCACACAAATTAGGGTAAAATTGTATTTGCGTTTGCTTGTGGTGTCATCCTCCATGTCGTCAATCTCCATCGCAGAGAATTCCCAGAATCCTCTGCAGGAACAGCTACTCCAGGGTCGATTTTCAGAAAGACGTCGCTGTGAACATCAGTTTGGGTTGGCAGGCATCACATTCACAAGCAAAACACCGAGAAAGCCGACTATGTATCTGTCTGACATGAATGGATAGGCATTACTGGCTGTGTTAGACGTTGTGATTGTGATCCATGATGGAATCTTCCAAACCTGCTGAGCATGTTCTGTCTTTCAACATGACGTCATTTTTCCTCACTCTGACACTGCAATGTAGCTTTTTCTTATTTTGTGTTGTTAGTAGAAAATTTTAAAAGTACAGCATACCTTTAGACTGAATATATTAACATAGCCATAATATATCACAGTATTGAAATGTTAAGCTTTTTAAAAAGGTCCAAGGCTGCAAACTCTTCAACTTTTTGCTTTAGTTCATCTTTGTGGAAACTTGTAGACATTCTAAGGTTTTTCTCAAATGCTTTTCATCCATTAATCCGGATTAGTTAGAATGACATGTCTCAAATTACCAAGGCTGCTGCCATACTTATCACTTTTTGATTTGGACATATTCAGTAGAGAAAAAGATGTTCTTTATAAACTAATGAATGACATTGAGCAAAGCTAGTTCAAAACATCTGAGATGTATGTGGCTGATCCTAACAGTAACAGACTTGAATGTATTACTGAATTTTCAAACTTACTCCTTAATAAACCATCATAAGAAACCCAGAGTGAAATCCAACCCAATTGTAGTACTGTTGTCAGTCTTGTAGAGTTTTGTAAAAAAAGAAAGAAAGAAAAAAGTTTTTCTTCCCCAACAGATTCTTTCTATTTTTTGCTTTTTTGACGCTTCCCAGCTGAAGGATTTCTACCATCCCTCAGTGGGGAAATTCACTGAGGGCAAAGTAACAGGAAAATGGGAGCTTCCAGATTCACACAAAGGTAGAAATATAATAAACTCCTAAGACTGAGAGACTGCACAGTAAGAGCAAATGTATTACTTAAGAAAATAATAGTGCACAGTTATCAAAACAAATGACTCAGTGATCTGTAATTGAAAAAACTGCTTAAAAATGTGCATGCATATTTGAATAAAAAACAATTTACAGGAAATAAAAAAAAACTGTGAATGAGAGCAGGATGAAAACTCTTATGTTTATTGAGAGCAGTGATGGTTATAAAGTCTAACAGCTGCAGGGATGAAGGACCTGTGATAACGCTCCTTTGTGCATCAGTACGCGTCAATATATGACGAGTAGGGTGTGAGAATGTGTTGGTTTGTTCAAATGATAAGTCATCATCCCATCATCCTCCAAATACTTCCTGCCATCTTCTTCTTTCTGGTTTGCGCCAGCGGCAACGTCCAGATGTTGATCACATGGCTCATGTGACGGGCAAAAAAATACCACCTTATCTTGGCACCAAAACTTCTCTTGAAAAACAAGAGTTTTTGCAAACTGGGTGTGTTTCCATTAAGCAATGTAAAATTATTTACTTATATGGTCAATGGAAATGCAGCTATCGAAGGAGATCTCCAGTTCTGCAACACCTTATGAGGGGAGACATTATCCAACAGTGCTGTTATTTTTGCTGCCATTCTTCTGTTACCAGGTCAACTCATCCAGCTAAGTAGATGACTGATCCCACCACAGACTCAAACGGGATCTTCAGAAGCTTCCCAATTCAGTTTTGATTTATTTCCTAATTACTGAAGTGTAAGGATGTGAAATGATGCTATATGACTCGTACTCTTCTCCTTTACAAATTTAATGAAGGAGAAGTTTATCAGGGACATGTTGACTGTCAACAGCCTTACAGTGTAACAGTAAAATATTGGAATCAAACTCATTGACAGGCTGCTAATAATCGCTATCTTTTTCTAACTGGCACCGAGAGAGCAGTCAGCCCTAAATGTTGTCTTTGTCTGGCAGCTAGATGGCTTTACATAACACTTCCTCTATGACTCAAACAGAATTGGCACATGGGGAAATATAATTTGCAGAACATCAACAGGTCTCCTCTATGGAAATAAAGCAATAGTGCCAAGACTGAGCACAGCCACAAAGAACAAGTTCCTGGAGCACATCCACTGCTGAGGACTGAGCTGGCACTGTCTGCATCCAGCCAGATTTCTGTCACTATAGTGAAAAAACAAAATTCAGTTAAATGTGATAAGTCAAGGTGATAAATAAGTTTGCAGTTGGAGCCGATCCAGATCATGATGTTGCCTGGGACCAATAATCCCATTTTAACTCATTTAATAAGGATATCTATGGTTTAATTTTAGCAGAAGGGCATAATTTATGACTGGAAGTAGGCTCTGATATGGGTGTAAGTTTTCCCTTGGCAATTTTTAAGCAAAAATATTACTATAGGCTCCTTGTTTGACATAATGGCGGATACTTGGGAGAAATAATTTATCCAAACTGATTTTTTTCATTAAGATTGAGTGGTCATTAAGTGGCTCTTTCTTCCAAGTCTTATGAAAAATCTAGAATTGCATTTAAGGAAATATAATAGAACAGGTGTTCTCCTCAATGGGTTTTAGTTCTTTGTCATAGCTTTTCTGTATACATCTTACATGACTCAGTAGAGTAATTTCCTTCTACTGCTACACATTGTAAGTCGGCACAATGACAACAAAGATTTTCCTTTTGTTATCTTGTGTCACCAAATGTTTCACCTTTCTCTCTAAATGATAATATAACAATACATCCATCCATCCATTTTCAGTGCACCCTTGTCCCTAGAGGGCTCAGGAGGGGTGCTGGTGCCTACCTCCAGCTAACGTTCTGGGAGAGGAACGTAGTCGGAGAACCTGGAGAGAACCCACCATGCACAGGGAGAACATGCAAACTCCATGCAGAAAGACCCCAGGCTGGGAATCGAACCCAGGACCTTCTTTCTGCAAGGCAACAGTGCTACCAACTGTACCACTGTGAAGCCCTATAACAATACAATAAATGGAAAAACTAAAGCCTAATTCTCTGGTCTTTATTAAAAAATTATTTGGGACTATTAAGCAAAGATTGTATGTAATGTCACCTTAATAATCTCTAGTTTAAATAAGCATCTACTAGCTGACAGAAAAAAGTTATTTTGTGTACTTCAAAGATGTGTCTGTATGATTAATTTATACAACGTGTTGTATAATTTAACAACATTAACTCTATAACTAGTACGAGTGGCACTATTTTAATGAAACACACAGCACTAAAGGTGCTAAAAAATATATTTGTGTTTTTCACTGTAACCATGGCGTTTCATAAACAGCTGACTCAATTTCAGATCCAATAAACTGCAAGACAAATTGCACCAAACTGTCAAGTTCAATTTTTACTTTTGGATTTGCCCTATACTAGTTCTTTTTACTAGTCATGCAAAAATAAAAGCGTTTTGTCTGCTCAATGAGCCTTAACAAGCAAGTGGTTTCACTAATATATCTTTTTTATTTTTTCTTAACGAAGGTCTCTAATTTTTCTTGCTGGATTCATTATGGGGGCTTGTCAGATCCAGTTAGACCACCCTCAATTGAAACATCGTTCACGTTTCACAAATGCTTATTGTTCATCCAAAGCTTGAATCGGTAAGGGACTCCAAGTCCACTTTGGAAAATAGAAGTGTTTGCTGTAAATAGAAAGGAGTGTGAAGGGCTGCAACACGCCTCACACACATACAGTATGAATATTTGAAAGGGTTCCTCAAGGGTCACTGCGCGTCTTCAGAGACAGCGACAAAAACCAGGAGGAACATCAAGCAGGACAGAGTTTCAGAGGCAGAACAGACTTAATGCAGTTCTATCTGAGAATAAAAATATATCTGATAAATTCACACAAGTCTATGAAAAATAGCAGAAATTAAACATTTCTGCCATCTTCCATTGCAGATGGTGTCAGTGTATAAAAGTGTTTCATCCCTCTATTCCATTTTCTTTCTGATAGAACTGGTATAATACTGTGTAGCTCAGATATAAACTTTTCAGTTCTGACAGCTAATGTTTTCTGGGACTGAAATCAATCTGTTAACAAAACGAAACCTGGAGGTGTAGGTATTATTAATTGAGCAAAGGGGAAAATAACGCAGAAAAGTTGCTGAAGAACAACTCAAAACCACTCATGTTTGAGTTTGATTTTGGGCTTTGTCATTTTTTTTGGGATCTTTAGGTTTTTTTCTATTAGTTCTGCCTGGTTTCCATTTTTGTGCCAAATCATAAATATTAAAAATTTTCTATGTATTGACTTGTGTGTGAAGAGATCTGAATAATGTCCCTCAACATGACGCCTTCAAAAAATAGTGATATTCAAGATATTAAAAAATAGCTTAGTATTTAACATCGATTTGATGAGGTGAAAATCACAGTCAGTGCAAACACAGCTAAACTGCAACATTTGAAAGGCAAATGTTACCTCTTAAAATAGGGACATCAGCAAAAAAGAAGCACATCATTCGACAGATGGAGTGAACCCAAAACAAAGATATATTTAACATCGGTACAACACAAACCTGACAAAACTGTCAACCATCAAAGGAAAACACTCAAAGCTTTGTGCTTCTGAATGGCACCCGGGTCACTTCGGATTCTCTGTAAATGCAGTAAGAAGAAATCAAACTTGAGAGATGATTTTACAAGGTTTTGCTTTCCATTGGTTGGAAAGCAAACAAGCGAAGCTGCCGATGCGGCAGAGAGGTAATAGGTAAATCACCGCATGAGTCTCTGACAGAAGTCAAACCGGCAGTTGCCCCAAACAGAATCATCCGTCACTGAAAGCAGCTGTGCAGGATCCATGCCTCCTTCATCCTTCAAGTCCTCAAGGATAGCTGAGTTATAATGTTGCCTTTATTCTTCCATGCTACTTCTCAGTGCAACTCTGATATAATATATTGTTAAAGGGTTAATAGATTTATAAATAGATACATTTATAAATTAATCCTACATATTTAAACCTCCCAGCATCATAGCTCGAATGGAAAGAAATGATTTCTTGAAGGCAGAGTTTCAGAAAGAGCGAGACAGAGGCCCAATTTTAAAATGTTAAATTACAAAGTAAGATTTCTTTTACGCTTACTGCATTTTTAGAACAACTGAAGGTAGCATAGTTACTTGATTGTGCCATAAAATGTATGTGACTAGAAAACACATAATGCTGCCCCTTTTAAAGAATTTGGTTCTTAGAAAGAACTGAGGAAGAGTTTGGGTCCCTCTTCTGGGAATCGATTCACCGCAGGACTGCATAACTGTACACTAAAACCAGGGAGGATGTTACAGTGAGTAGAAAGTCCAGGTTTACACACACTAGTCCAATGATTAGATATCATATCACCAAGTCCTTAGCCCAGTGATGGTGACGATACAGTCTGTTGTGTTTTTGTAGTAAAATATTTCTAAGTTTAGGTTGGACTTGATAATCGATCTTGTAGAAAAAACTGAATGTGATTAAAATAGTAAACCAACTACAAACATAACGAGATTCAATATGAAAAATAAAAAATAAAACTATATGACATCATTTCAAGTATTCTTTGTGATGGATTCCTTATACCACGTTGCCATGCTGATATAGGAGCCATCACCATGACAACTCCATTCGATGTTGGACACCACATGGCAACTGTAATTTCTAGGCCATCTTGAGAAAAGGAAACATTTTCCTCAGAAGTGTATTTCAAAAACCACTTTAAGGCTAAACAAAAAAAAAAAGAACATCTTCAGGTATAAAATAGTGGAGGTTATCAGAAGAGTCAGAATAATATGATACAAGTTAGCCTCTTTAAGCAGCAGAGCTGGCCAATGAAACATACAGAGTGAGGCGGACGTGTGCAGTTGTTCTTCATGTAGCTGCTCTCAAATGGTTGTTCCTGAGAAAATGCCTCTGATTACCTCTGCCAGGGTCTGATTTCGCTGCACTCTGATCAAAGTAGTTCTTGTGGGAGCTGTCATAATCTGTGAATCACAGGCTGCGGGGCCAACGGCTGAGCGTCGTCCGCGGCAAGGAGGAACGGCGGGCAAACACGGCCTCGTCACATCCCATCTTCAGCTCAATCCATTAACTTTTAATCTGGAGTGGAGTGGAAAGTCGTGGCGGCGGAGTGCCGCGTGTTCCGCGCTCTGCCTCTCCTCTGATCTCCTCATAAAAATGTATCATTTCAACTGTCATTTTGGGAGAACTAGAGGACAATTTTAATGTATTCCAGAGGAATTAAAATGCATGAAACGCCGACAAGAGCAGGAGCCACAAGCACTTTGGTTGTAATGCCTTTTCCCCCAGGAATAATTCAACACAATAGAAGCTCTCTGTTCTGTTTTTAGCTCTGATGAATCATATTTACCAAAAGTCACACTTTTTTCTCTACAATCAATCAACATTTAGAGTACTGAGGCTGCAGAAATGAGAGTCATTCTCAGAGAATGTTCTTGCTGGTGTTACCTGGTTTATGTGGTTCTGCACTTTTAGAACAGGATTCCAACATCCTGGGAAAGTCTAGAAATCCATGGACCTTGGATCTCTTGTATGCCAGCTCTGAATAATTATTCCTTCCTTCCTTGTTCCTTCCATCTTTTTAACCTTCCTCTTCTGTTCTCTCCTGTATATCCTCTCACTCCAACTTTCACACTAGATTCAATACTTATGTTCCTTTTTCTCCCACTCTGAATCTCTCTTCACTGGCAGTTCGTAACCATAGTGAAATTTCAACGATACTTTTTCTTATCTTGCGTCTCTCATCACATCATCTCAGCAGGATTAACAGCCTTTTTTTCTTTTGATGACCTCACTCTGCCTATCTGATGCTCAGCTAGCTGTCCATTCTCCACTGATCCGAAGACACTAAATAAAAACCTATTGTCAGCTTAACATTTATAAACCAAATACACACACACTCTCATCTTCCTTTCCTCACCGACATCTTTTAACCCCCAACTGTTAGTTAGAGGTTCAACTTACCTTAATAATATTTCTGACACTGGTCTGGTTGGGGATCTTGTGAACAAGAGCTTGAACCAATGGAATTTCCTGGAATTTTTCTCGACTTTACCAGGTTACAGTTGGTCATGCTTGCAGTAGTTGTACGTCTATAATCAGGCATTTTAGCAGGACAAGGCTGTCTTAATTAGTAAATTAGTGAATAATATCAGGTACTTTAGATCAGAGCCGTATGCGGGAGCATATGGTAAAAACAGGATAGCTTTGATAAAAACACATCTGTTGTTTAGATGACTTCTTTTCAAGGTTTTATCGCTTTGAGCTGTTTGTGTATTAATACAAGACTGAACTGTTCACCAGAGTAAGCAATGCTTTTCATTATTTGCTTTTTATCTCCATGGATACCACATTGTTTGTGGGGATTTAACTGTTACCATATGTTGTGTTTAGCTTTGAAAGAGCTTCAAGGTTAAAGTGGAGAGCTTGATTTCCGGTAAAGTTTTGCCCTTCAGCTCTCATGTTGTGAATTCCAAGTGTTTGAATTGTTCAAGGTCTAAATGTGGGATGATGATGGTGGTAAGTGCTTAATGTCTCAGTTTTCTATCTCATCTGATGGAAAGAGAAACTTTAACGAGCTAGAAAACTAGATTCTGATTAGGAAATAAAAAGCAAAATGTATGGTGTTATATTTCTATACAGAAATCTTTCAGGGACACAGGATGGAGATGGTAAGAGGTTTAGTTAAAACTAAAGAATTGCAGTTACGGAGAGCCAAGTTTCCATCTAGAGCTGCACATTTACATATTGACCTGTAGGAGGAAGCCGTAGTGCCCAAAGCGTACCCACCCACAGCTGGGATTTGAATCCGTGACTTTTTTGCTGCAGGACAACAATAGCTGCATTTCCAACGACCTTATAATTGTGCAATTTAAAATTTCAAAAATTGAGCGAATTGTTTGATAAAAGTTTTGAGCTAGGATGAGGTGGGGTTTTTTGGTCGCATCGAAATTGTTTTCAACTGCAAAATTGTGCTTTTTAGACATTAGTGGAGAATTGACAAAATTGTGCTCAAATTCGTAAAGTAAATGCGACTACATTAACCAACTGTGTCACTGGGCAGCAAAATTCACAACAATTTGTACCAAATGAAATAGAAAGCATGTAAAATGTCCGGATAGACAAATAAATTAAGAAATGCCTTTTAAATGGGTTATTTTTCAGTTGTGCAATATCTCCTCTCAGATATCCACTTCACCATGTTCATTTCACATTTATGTACATCCACCACTTCTGGGCCAATTTGAAAAAAAAAAAAAAAAAAAACATGAAGAAAAACAACAATTTTAAAGTATTGTGGCTTACAGAATCTGATATGTTGGGTTTATGTTGCTGGTTGACTTTTTTGATGGATAAATTGCTGCAACAGAAGCAGCTTATTCCATGTTCAACCCTTTAAAAACCTGAAGTGTTCTGCAGCAGAGTTGGAGACTTTTTAGAAAAGCTCTAAGGCGGCCTGCTGGACGTTTAGGGTAGATCCAGTATGCTGTTTCCACAAGCAGCACATGCTGGGATGTCACTTACCAGTAGGCAGAAGGAGAAGCTCCCAGAAGATCAGCCTGTCCAGGTAATAAAGGGTTGTGACATTCAGCACTTCCAAAGCAAGGAGCACTTTCTCTTAAATGAAAGATAAATTGAAAGCCTGTAAAGCCACAGAGGAGAATCACTCAGAGTGGAGGGTAAGGGAAAGAAGGTTTTACAAAACTTTCCTGTTACATGAGAGGAACAAAAAACCACTGGCGCATAAACTGGATGAGATACAGTAGATGAAGGAGTGATCAATGTCTGAAATATGTAAATATGGCCCACAGAAATACCTCTGTGTCCAGTTAGAGACAAGGAACTAGAATTTTGTGTGTCAAACTGAGAAATAAAAACAACTAACTAATATCTCTATGAACTGTAACCTTATTGGTCAAACTTGAGCTGTATAGTCAAGATTTTTCAGGTCTTTTTACTGAATTTTCTAAACTGAAGATGGGTTTTATTCTGTAAATGTTGGACAAATCTATTTGGACTAGTTTCTGGAAATGTCCAGGACGGATCAGAGGAATTTATTTTACATGCTGTAATTAAAAAAAATGAGCTATTGAATCTCTCCAGGCATAAAGTTTTCACAGAGACTGAGAGGACATATTCCGAATTACAATATGCCTGAAATCACAGGGAGTTATCATAAAATCTTTGTAAACAGAAATACTTTAAGTGAGGCAGAAAGACCACGGTTTGACATTTTTAGAATAAGTATAACTTTTCAACACTTAACATGTTTCTGCTTGATGGTAGACAGTGTATATCTAGCAGAAATGTTTAGCATGAGGTTTTGATGAAGACCAGTTGGCTTGTTTGTGAAGAAGCAGCCAAGAAGACAATTCAGCCCTCATTACCCATTTTTGGCATTTAGCCATAGTCTGCTAGTCTGTTCCACAAGGAATTAGACAGCCATTAAAGAGATTGTAAAAAACAGCCACTTACCGATGCTGCCATTACCTAAAGTCAAAAAGAGCTGAGAGACCATTCATTACTGGACTCATGGGGTCTTTTATCTTTAAAAGTTGGGGGGAATATATATATATATATATATATAAACATTTATGCAGTACCTTGGGCTATGTTTAGTGAAAAATAGCAAAACGAACCCTTACCGTTTCTAAATGTGTCAAGAGAAATACTCTAATATAAAGCTGATGAAAGCCAGAAAAATACAATTTCTTGAGGAATAGCTCAATAAAATTAGTGAGAAACTTGCATTTATTTCCTTATTATATCAGGAAGATATTGTAAAAAGAATTTTATATCCTCCTCAAACTGATTTACAGTTTAACTTTTTACCTGTCACCTTCAAAACTCTTGCATGTTATCCAGTGAGTCCATGAGGAAACCGTGTTCACATGACACTTATGTTCAGAGACAATTTAAACGGGACATTAAAAAAAAAATAATGGGTTTTTAGGGAGACTATGAGGTAGTTATGGTTATTTTAAGGTTGTTGTGCAGGTATATTTCCTGAACTGCCATGCCAAGCTGTCAACATACAGTACATATTCATGCAAAACTTTGTTTATATTCTGCTAATGTTGAAAAACACAATTTAAAAATTGCCATGTTTCTATTACATAAGCTTGTTCACATGATAAGTCATTAAGAAACAAAACTTACAGTAGCTTTGTACTCTTCTCATGTAGAGGTGAGCATTCAAACACAATTTTATTGTTTCATTGTTAGGAGCCATAATGGTTTATGGGGTCAAGATGGAAAGAAAACAGTGTTGATGCGTTGGTCCCTATATGATTTTTGTTTTGTGAATTATGACCAAACATATATTTTTCTTTGGACTCATCCTTTCACAAGACATTATTTATGAGTCTTGAATTTCCCTGGGATGCAATTTTTCTTTCTCCTGACAACCCGTTTCATCTAAACCAGACTTCTAGTCTGGATCCAACTGGCATGTCATTAACTTTAACATTTAACATTCCAGCTGGACCTTATGGAGCTCTTGGCTTTTTTTGGGGGTGGGGGGGTTGCAGTTTTTTGAACATTCCATCTCTAATCTTGCAGAGAAAAGACTGAGGTAAATACTTTTCCCCTTGTCTGCTACAAACTGTTTAGAAATAAAACGATTTTCACCAGCAATGCCTTCTCATAACCTTCATTCTTGGCATTGTGATTTTCCAAAATGGCAAAGCCTTTTCTGACTGGAATGTGTTGCGTTTTTGTGAGCTTCCTGTGAACATTTTAAAATCTTGCAAAAGTCATTTTACTTTGTTTTTCTCCTGGGATTAAGACACATTAAAACACATATTTTGTCAGCCTCTTAAACATCAGTCATAAACACTAACTCAGCATATTCTAATTGTTTTCCTATCAATATGGCATTTTCCTGTCTGCTCAGGCATATAATCCCCCTGACAGGTTTAATCCACTGGCTGCATTCCATTTATGTGCCGCTGCCAAATCTAAACAAACAATAGCTTTCTTTTCTTTAATATTTCAGAACATCATGTCAAGTGTCAGGACTTGCTTTCAGTTTCTAATTGAGAGTGAAATTCCAACTGGTCTGAGAGACAAATGAGCTCCATCCAAAGCAACTTTGTGCATAAAAGATAATGGCTTTGACTTTTTTATGGCTTTGAAATGTGGGGAAGCCTTTGGTTTCCATGATAACCGAACATTATCATGTTGTTTTCAACACTAAAACTAGAAAACAGGTCATCCAAAATGTGCTTCCTGTTTGAGAAATGAGTGGAAAAAATTATCCGAAATTTTAAAAATGTAAGCTAATATTTATAATGATTTTAGACTCAAAGTTGATCATTTTATTGTTTAAACAAGAGCCCCTAAAAATATGTAAACTATAAAAATTCTGATGATTTTATTTTTTTTTTATGGCAACAATCAAATTCACCTTTCTTTGAATTCTTCTCTTCCATCAATTCAACAATGGTAGCAAATAATCTGAATGAATACTTTTCAAAAACTACCACATTCTAACCACAACATAACTCACAAAGTAACATATAATTGTGAAATCAAACAAACTGAAGCTGCCACCACCATGTCTTGTTATTGCTGCTCAGTATTAATAATCGTCCATGTGGAGTGATTTGTTCGTACACCAGACAGATGCTTTTTGGTCCCATCTGACCAAAGCACCTCGTTCTACATGGCAAACAACATTTTTTTTCTATTTTCTACTTTCTCATAAAGACCAGAGATGTGGAGTTCACAACCGGTAGTTATCCCATCAACAGGTTCTTCTACCTGAGCTCAGGAATAAAAAGCCTGAATACAAGTATTTTTAGTAAAAACCATTGATAGCAACATAGAATTTTCCCTTCATGTAACATTTGTGCACTACTTAGCATTGGCCTATCACATTAAATCTCAGCAAAGCAGTTTGTCCTTTTAATGTACTGTGTTTTATGATCCTCTCTTTCAGTCATTATTTTTTTTATCCTCCCACTATTGTTTCTGAACGTAGGAGAAAAATAAGGCATAACAGGGTTGAATATTCTGAGGAACAGCTAAAGAAATCCTCTGATTTCATTTCTGAAATGCTTAGCACAGGTCAGCTGGGACCCTTGGCAAACTGTGAGCGTTCTTTTTGTTGTTGGCAGATCTGAGTGCTCTTCTGCTCACAGTTCAACCGCAGCCATGCCTCTGTTAGAGCTACGTTTGAACTCGGGTTTGCTACTTCTGCAAGAGGGAAAATCTCCTAGAAGATCAGGAATACACCCTGCTTTAGTAAAAGCTAACAATACAGTACAGCTTCTACGCTTTGCTGTTAGCAATTGTCAGGCTGGGTGTTACTGATCATCAATACTTAACCAAAGGTGACCACAGTGAGCGTTGGAAGGTAGGCCAATACTTCACTTGACCACAACAAACCTCAGCAGCACATATCTTTTTTGGTCGCATCAATTTAGTTTATTTTGCAAAACTGCAACGAAAGCACTTTTTTTTTATACCATACATGAGTCACATGGTCAACAATCAAACACTGCCACTGGCACAAACCACAAAGAAGAAGAAGATGAGAAGCAGCCGGAGGATGATTATCACACAAACAAACTTTCACACATTTCCTCTTAATTGTGTTTCTTATTTATTGGAAACGCATCAACTGGGAAATTGTGTGGGGTTTTTTTTTTTACTTTAGTGGAATACTGACATTTGTAAGGGAAATGAACTACTGTCTGGAGTGGCATCCCATTCTTCAACCACCATTTGTTGAAAATTAACCAATTTCATCTTGTTGGTTTACTCTGGTAAGATTGAAATTTTCAACTTGCCAATCAAGCCAAGATTTTACATTTATAGGTGTTCTTCTAGACCAATCAATGTTCTTCTAGACCAATCAATGTTCTTCTAGACCAATCAACGTCTCTAGAAAGTAAGTCAGGAGAACCTGTAGAGAACTGTTATCATTTAAAAAAATGTCTTCACGCTAAGGATGCTGGTGTCAAAACATAAGCTTGAGATGATTGTTCAACCTTCACCTTTTCTTACATTGTCTTCAGACATATTTTAAAAGCTGCTGAAGACATTATTATTCAAACATGCTTTTCCTTAAGATCCTCTTTTGAAGGATTTGTTTTCTTTTGACTTTATTCTTTTTTTATTCATGTTCTTATCAAGTTTTGATCTTTGTATTCTCTTTGTAAAACCCTTTTTATCCCTGATTGCTGCTGTATAACTAAACTTTTCTTACTTACTGAAAGCCTCTAAATCTACCAATTAACCTAATTTGAAGAGGTTTTTAAATGATTTAAGGTGCAACTGTGTCAGTCGAGCTTGATCTGAAAGAAAGCCTGAGACATAAATTTATGTAACCTAATGTGCTGAGAAAATATTGATATTTGAACTGTGTTGTCAGAAATTTTAATATTTGATCTTCAACACATAGTAGAGGCAGCTGATGATTCACCAGTTGGTCAAAGCTGAAGATGAGATCTGCTTCAGATGTGAGACCTGCATGGCTTCTAGATCTCTAAAAATCCTCAAGTGGCTCTGAAAAAAACATTTGGAAATGAATTGGCCTTCCTCAATAAATTATTGCTTCTGTAAATAACGCAGCAGTTTTCGATTTTTATGACATTAGCTGAACGTATTTTGGCTTTGGCTCAGTGAAATTGGTGAGTAACTCTGACTATCCAGGGATCTGAGTTCTTGTTGGGCCGTTATTTCAATTAATTTACTTAAAACAGAAAAAGAAGACAAACCAAAGAACTGCTACATAAAGAACGACCAAATTCCTCCCGGGTTTTTGCACAGATTCTTTGAAGATATTCGGATAGTATGATTTATCACATTTAATTTTACTTTGGGATAAAAGAGATGTTTCTTTTTTTCTTTTTTTTATTGAATTGAATTGAACTGAATTGACTTTAATTGAATTTAATTCAGTTGAACTGTGTCCCTGGACATAGGGATGGCAGGGTTTCCCTTGTGTACTTGTTACGCTGGTGACCCAATCATAGAAAAGTTTAAAAAAAATAAATAAACTAACATAGATTGCTTTTGCACTGTAGGAGAAAACTCAGAAATGCCAGCCTTTATTTGAAAAGTTCTAGATAAATTTTGTATGAAGGATGGTTTAAAGATCTTCTGATGTGATTTTCTACATTAAAATCACATCAGAGATACACTATAAATGCTCATCAATCAAAACAAAATCTTAAAGACGCACAGCTTATGATGAATACATATTTCCACATCCTTTTGTGGAAAATACACCAAAAATATGCAAGAAGAGTCTTTTCATCCTTATTAATCGTCCACATACATATCTTGCAAACCCTTTGACCTACATTTTCTTAATTTTACCAGTCCGTGTTGTGTAAAAGAGATGAATTATAAATCCTGGCACTCTATGTGAAACCTAAGGCTTTATGCGATGCCTGCTGAGGGCACCTCTAAATAAATCCTCCTGAGACTCAAGCGAAACATGTGAGAGCTGCAGCTCATCCCTCATTATTGATATGTAGAAGGTCCTACGGGTTTTCTGTCCTCCCCTCCTGTGATACTGCTGTCAGCTTTTCTTTACATTTGATATGTGCGTGATGCAGCGGGAGTAGCAGCCTCAAAGAGGAGAATACGAGACTGCATCTGTCTTCTGCTGCAAGAAACTTGCACTGTATCTGTTTCCTTACAGCAAATCTCTACGCATGACAAATACAAGTCTATTGACTGCTAAAACTTTAAATAAAGGAGGCCTTTTGCTTAGTTGAATTAATTAGCGCTTCTTGCATCAGTTACTGCTTTTCAAAGAGGCAGAGAAAAACTTTTCTTTTTACGCGAGCGAAAATCAAAGCACTGTTTTGATTACTCAAACATCAATAATAGTTTAAAGAGCAGAATCCCCTCGCTAATCAGCATGCTGGTGTCACCTTAACTCTGACTGAAGAATGTGATTGTGGGTGTGAAGCCTCTTGTACTAATGAGAGTATTGCTCAGTGAAAGCTCTTGATGTTTCTCTGAGCCATGTAATACAGCATCACTCACATCGTCCCAACCACTGGCTGTAAAATCATGCCACCATGGATTGGCAATGTCATTAAAGGACCAGTGTGTGTTTTCCAGCCACATAAATGCATTTAATAGCACAATCAAGTAACTCTGTTACCTTCGGCTTTTATAAAAATGCTATGTATATCAAATATGGCATAAAAGAAATTTGACTTTGTGATTTAGCGCTTTGAAATTGGGCTTCTGCCTCTTTAAGAAACTCTTGTTTGAAGATCCCAAGGCCCTGCCAGATCCCAAATTTGGATCTGATTTGTTGCGTTTGTGCCTAGGCATACTAGTAGGCATGCTAGTTGTTAACCCTGGTGCGTGCGAGACTGAAGCGATACAGTTGATGTCCACAAGGATCCCGCCAAGGCGAAAACGACACAGTTGATGCCTGCGCAGTTCATTTTGTTACTATAACTGGCGAGATATTCTACAATATCTTTACATTGAGGACAGTGGAAAACATAAATCTCTTACCTGTACCATGAAATGTGTTGTGGAGCTGCTTCTTTGGACTCTCCATGAGACTGGCCACAGACAGCCTGCTAGCTACTCGCTAACACACCAGAATCAACAATCACTCCACCGGAGAATAGATTTGGCATACGCTCCTTGTTAGCATCTCAAGGTTAGCCAGAGCAGCACACCTCATAAACTCACGGTCTCTTTTACACGGTTCTGGCCAACCCGGCTGTATGACACGCTACGCTCCGAGCTCCAGGCCCAATTAGCTGGTAACTAGCCAACCTCTAAGACACCAGAACCAACAATCACTCCACCGGCTTGTTGGCCGCTTGTTAGCACACCTCAGCAACTCACAGTCTCTTTCACATATAAAACAACGCAGTTGATACTGATGGCGGGTGGTCCGAGTGCACAGCTTCGAGGCAAGTGGGTCCCCAAGGTTGTCTGGTTTCAACTAGCGAGATATGCTACAATGTCTGTACAATAAGGACATTGGAAATGCAAATCTCTTACCTGTGCCATGAAGTGTGTTGTGTCGCTGTTTCTGTAGACTCTCCATGAGACAGATCGCTCATCAGATGTTCCGATCTCATGGTCTCTTTCACATGGAAAACAACACTTTGCATTGTGTGTGTGTTTGGGGGTTTTGTCCTTTGAGTGGTCATAAGTGTAGCGCTAGGCGGTTTTTGTATTGTGATATGGTGCATCATAGACCTCTGCGTCCGTCTTGTGGAGAAAAGCAACAAGTGACCTGCATGAAGACGATGTCACAGGGCCAGGCACACTCAAGGTCTGGGCTGGTCTGGTCTAGTTGCACTGTCGAGCTTTTCAGGTTGCATTTTGAAATCACCTCCCTTAGGAAAGTGATTAGGTGTGATGAGCATTAACCTCTCCAATGATCAGTTCTAAAGCCAGCCTCTGTGCTAATGGACAGCAAAAGAGGAAGCCTGTCCAATCAGTGATCATCCTCATCATGCTAGTCATTAGCCTCTCCAGTGCTAACACAAAAGAGTAGGCCAGTTCTGGCCTCTCAGTCATTGGTCCAAGCCTATCAATAATCAGATTACTGGCCAGCCTGTAGATATTTTGGGGATGAGTATACCACACAGTCTTTTAGTACCCTTAAATGATCAAATAGTTATAAAATATATTGATCAGAAAGTCATTTTGGTAATAATGCAGAGGTGGTTGAATATCCATCAGTGCAGGCAAAGAGTCTCATGTGACTAAAAAATGTCATTGTTGCTGCCACATCAGAGAACTAGTTATATTTCATAGAAGTTGATAACATGTGAGATATATCTTGCCTGTCAGGGGTGCAATGCTCATCCAAAATAGTGAAAAATGTGGTGAATAAAATCTGCTTAGTTTCTGATCAAACATTATTAGAATCTTTCTTCTATTGTCGTTCCATTGCTCTCTAAATGTTTCAACATGTGCTCATGATCTGCCACTGATCCATCTAAAACACACAAACACATTTTATCCACACGACTTTCAGGGAGATCAAAGGTGATAAGTCAGTAGGTTGGTACAATGACATTTGTTAACTCCGAGACATAAAAATGAAATTGCCGATAAGCAATTTGGCAGATAAGGAATGTAATTTGGAATGCTAAGCTACAAGGCGGTCCTCTAACCGAAGCTTCCATTGATAACACTCTGCCCTATGATTACCTGCTTTGCAGAAAGTATATAAAAGCACGTATCTTAGAGAAAAGATGTACAATTACAGAATAAGAAAAGCTGCTCTTTGTAAATGGATGAGTGAGAAACTGGCTGTGCAGAGATTTTTTTTAAGGCAGAGCATTAACTGAGACTCTTTTCACCTGAAAAACCTTCCTGCCAAAGATGGAGCATTGATAACCTATGATATACATTACAATAAATTCTTACGTAGATGCTGAAGCAGAGTGCAGAAGACAGGACATCGGACATTTTAAAACGGACACCTGAAATTCCTATGTTTCTCTCAAATACACGATGCTCAAGTTACCCAGTAATATTCTTAGCATCACCGTTATTCCCTGCTGGGCATGTTGTGTACACAAAAGTAATCAATAAGTCTGATGATGCGAAGACAAATCTAGATTTGCTTAAGCGCATGACAATCCCATATGGTGTTCTGACACATTTACAAGTAATAAACTTTGAAGAAAAAGTGCCAACACTAATTATTTCTCTGATTAAACTAATCAATGTCAGTTCTGACTGCTTTGTTGTAAATTTTCTCCTTTTATAGTGTCAGCTATTTAAATGCTAACAGTCACTGTGTGTTGGTGTTACGATCACGGAGGAGAAGATTTCACACTGTAATGCAACAGATCACTGGTTTGAAACTGATGCTGGACAAAAAACTTTTTATGGTCTTTTCACTTCCTTACTATCCCTCCCCTCTCACTCGCTGTTCCTTACCATTGACAAACTAATGGCTTGAAAGGTTTGTCTCAGAAATAAGATCGATGATTAAGTTTAGATGTTTCAAAGTAAAAGGCACCAATACAGTGGGACATCATTTTTATCCAGCAGCACCCAAGCAAACAGGGTTGCCAGACAGGTTGCCAGAGCAACTCACTTTCCAGCCCATCGGTTGGAACACAACTCCAGGTTCTCTCCTGGAGACACCGGCCTCCTGAAATAAACCATCTCCACTTCAGGTCTGGTAGTGATTGAAATCATCATTCATCATTAGACATACAGTAATAGGAATGCCATGATATGCACAAATTGATCACAGTTATTAGTTTTACTAAAAGAGCAAAGTGGAGATTGTAAATTTCATAGATCTCATTATTAGCATTTATATTGTAATTCAAAGTAGTAGTTGTGGTAGAAGTTGTAGGAAAAATTATGATCCTTTTTGATCATAATTTCCCACAAGGAAATGGGTTTTAAATTACAGTTGACCTCCACCTATTTGAGGTTCAGATTTTGCAGATTATCCTATTTACAGATTTTCCTGTGGAGAGTAACTCTGAATTATTTGTGAAAAATTCAAGGATTTTTTTCAGGGAGCATATCTGAAATATTCAAAAGAAAATTAATTAGGTCGCTGAAACACATAGGTACAATAGTGTTTGACATGTTATTGGCTTGAGTTGGCAAAGCAGCCAATCCAGGATCGCCATTTGTTTTCCTTGATGGTGATTGGTTGTAACCCCAAGAACAGAAATAAGGGAGATTGTAGATAAAAGTGGTCTTAACACATCTTAATATGAGTGTTAAGATGTTTTCCAGTGTGTGTATTAATTCACATTAAGGAGTGTTTGGTGTTTGAACTACGTAATAAAATAGACAGTTAATATTTTTATAATGGGCTTCAAATATTTGTAGATTTGAGCAATTTGATTTTAGCAGCTGTGGTCGCTATCCCCCACAAATACCAGGGGTCCATAAATATCTGCTCTTTACCGTAAAGTTTTTGTTTTTTAGAGTGCATCGCTCCGCCTGTGTGTCTGTATAAATAACGGGAAAATTAATGTGGATGACGTCTAAATTGGCTAAATTAACATATGCTTTAAGTTAATGAAAGTAATGCCTCTGAAATAAACTTAATATTACCACAAGAGAGATGTTTGCAAAAGATGACATTTTGATAATGTCAAATATTAACACAGGCTCTACCATCCTCTGAATATTAAACTTGTGGTGGATGTTCCTACCACCACCACATTGTGTTAGTATTTATTTTTTTCTTTATATTAGTTGCAGCTTATAGTCTTTAAGCTTTAAGCTGGTTATTTCATTTAGACATATTTTCTAATGGGTGCACACTTTAGTTAATGTTTTTTTGTTTGAGGTGCTGCTGACAAACCAGCTGCAGGAGGAAAACTGATGTGGTAGTTCTAGGTTACTCCACCTTTATTTAAGCAGCCTTTTGTTCTTTGTTTGCAGGTCAGTTCAGTTGACCTCAGTTAAATTGGGCCCAAATTCATTATTTATCCTTTTTGACTCATTCCTGTATTAAATCTTTAAGCTTCGGTCACCATTTTTTTTGGAAGAATTAAACTGAATTGTTTCTACTTTGAACAATTTTTGTCCTCATTTGAGTCTGGTCCCTCACAAAACTGTATATGTGTAAAATGTTCATTTTTAATAATGATTTTGCAGAATATGCTCTACATTAGGACAAATTCAAGCATTTCTATAGGCAGCAACTAATTACTTCTGCTCTTTAATAAATGACATCACAGACAAATGACAGTATGAAACCTGAGCAACACAATGCACATGGCATTTAAACTGGTTTCTATGAATAGAAACATAGATTACTGTACGTTTCTTGATTAGCTTTCAAATATATTAAAAAATCATAAAGTTTTGTTGTTTTCTGCGTTTGTCTGCAGTCAGGATGCGGAGACACAAGGTGACATGGACGATAAAAATACTATTGTCATGGTCACTGGATGCCATTTGAACAGTGACTTCATATAACATTTTTCTTCTGTCAGCTGTTTAATTATCCCAAAGACGTGAGAAAAGTTCTTTGCTTTCACAGGTTAGAAGAAAAATGACCCCAATTAGATGATCATTTCCAGATTCAGAATTCTGCAGGGGAAAAAAATAACTACAGTTAAAGCATCATAAAAACAACTCAGAGATCAAATCGAACAAGTGATGCAAATAAGAAGCTTTATCTGCCACATTTAAAAGGCAAAGACCTATGAATTTCTACCAACTGCTTATGTATTACAGGTGGACCAAGCAGAAACCTGTACATCAAATTTGTAGTTTACCATTTTGACCAACAGCTTTAATTTCCATCAGATGACATGCTAAAATCACAGCGCCTTAAGTGGCCTGGCATGACAACTACAGCTGACTCAAGCTGTCTTAGTGGCGCCGTCTAAACGTGGAACTTTCTCCCAATCAACATCCAAAAATACCGTCAGTTTCTGGGCAGTGGTCTGAAGGAACATCAGTGTGTAAGGACAACAAAGATATTTCTAAGGCTTTGGAGATAAGTGTGAGAATCGGATAAGTCTCACATGTATCAATAACATCTTAATGACCTTCCAGACATTTGGGAAACTAATCTTTAATCTAGTGAAACAAAAGTTGTGAGTCTTCGTGGTGTGTTGTTTCTATAAGTCTGATGAAAGCACGACTTGAATCTCTAGATATAATTATGCTATATGAAATACTTGAAAAGGGCATTTTTATTTACTAGAGTACATCTGTACCCCCAAAACCTCATAATGAATACATTCATAGGCTGAAACACAATTTGGGAAAATGAACCCACAGTCAAACAGAGCATTACAGAGTGTGTAATCTCTTCACACCTGACTGTCAAATACTCCCCCTAAGCTTGTTAAATTAGTCTGGTTAAACATTCTTAAGAGTCAAACTTTCTTTGCTCAGGGTCTTGAGAATTCCTCTCTCACTCCTTCAAGTCCACAGGGGGAAGCCGGGCATTATTCTTGAAGGTGTAAAAGCTTGTTTCCCACCGCAGTGCACAGCAAATGAACACTGAGGTGAGTTGTGTGCCTGAAGTGACTGCTAACCAGACTGCTCACAACTGCAACCCAGCAGCAGCAAGCAGCCGGAACTCAGTTTATCTCAGCGTGCGCAGAGCCTCACCTTAAACACTTTGTTGTGTCTTAAGATTCATAACTTCTAATAGGGAACAGCAGAAACCCCTAAGAAAGGAAGTGGTAGATAGCCTTGGGAGGAGGCATTATTACTTTTGCTGAGTCATGAATAATGGATCAAGTTGCTGCATATTCTTTGGATGATAACTATCCGCATCAGCATGCAAGGGGGAGGCTGAAAACAGAAGAAAGAGAAGCAAAAAGAAAGGGATAGCATCTTTCACAGGAACATGTGCATGACACAGCATCAGCCCTCCCCTGCTGTGACACCACCATCCTCTTACACTTACTAAATCCATTTTGTTGTTTGCAAATCCATCCACCTTGACGAAACGTGTTTTCGCAGTAGGCTTTGGTTGGTGATGTGAGGGATCGCTATAGCAACAGTGACAGTGAGATTTTTATTTTTTTTTTCCCATGTTGGCCGTAAAATCAGACTGCTATTCCTGGCATGGATGGATATCGGTAACATCTCTCAGGTAAGTGATTGTATTATGGCAGCTGACGGGAGTAAAGCACATCTATTTCAGGGTGCCGCTCTTTTGAATCGCTTAGAGAGCTGAATATCAAGTAGAACCAGAGAGGGCAGACAAGAAAACTGCAGAACAATAGCTCCTCCACCTGACCAGAGGTAATACTGCAAGTGCTTGCTTCAAAATCTCCTAGAACTGCTGATGGTTTAAGGAGACACACCTACACATCAGATGTAATCTGTACTTCACATCCCCACAGATTACACACTCAGTAAAAACAGGCAGCCTTAACACACATAAACACTCCCTCACACACAGGCATGAGCCTTTTTTCTCTCTCTCTATTCCTAATATGGGCATCAATAGTAAAAATAAAGACACTGTAGCAGGAAATAGGGGGCTGCCTCCTGCCGGCTCCTTCATTCTAATAACTATTGTCTGGCCCTCTTGAAGGATAAAGCACCAGCAAACTGTGGTTGGATGAATGGATGTTGATACAATAGCCCACAGCAGTTTGCAGAAAGCTTTTTCCAAGTAAAACCAATGTTGTTACTCTGGCAATATCTCAAATTAAACATGGCTGCCTTTTAACCTTTAACAAGGCATTTACAATCCTAACACATTTGTCCTGGAGGATATTTTCAACACATTCAATGAGGAGCAAGTCTGTACAGTTTAACATTTGAACGTCCCTTCTTTGGTNGTCAATATGCAAAGTTTAAAATGTGAATAAAAAACTGAGAAAAACCCTGGAGGTTCCTGAGACCCAAAAATAGAAAATACAATTATGATAGAACACAATAAAAGGAAACTAAATCTAGAATGGCAGCAGTCAGCGAAGCAGTCTAAAAGGATTTCTATCCAAGATTTAAATCAAGAATCCAAAGTATAAATGGAATATTTTGCGTTGCTGTGAAATATTTCACCAGCAAATCCAACACTGTTGACTTCAATCTGTAACTATGGTGGTAACCATAAACACCCAAAGTACATATTAGAAATAAAAACCAAATGAATCAGTTTTAAAGACCCATATTTCTTTTCTGCAGAAGACCAGCTGCTTGACTTTCATGATTTAGTGGTCTAACCTTTTCAGGTCAGACCCACAGAGGAATAGAAATAAGTGAGAAAAATGCCATCTGTATTCTGCTCAGAGAGCTTGACTGAAGCTGCTGCCGTCTGACAGACCAATGTCAACATTTATTACGTTTGAATGTCATCTAAAGGAACACTTATTAGATAAGACAGCAGCTTCATAACAATACAGATATAGTTTTATTGACTTTTTTTATATATATTTTCAGAGAAGATTCTATAGGATTCTATAGGCAACAGTATTCTCATTTCACAGCAATCTAGGAACATATAGTAATTGATTAGATAGTGAAAGGTGCATTGTGATTTACACACACACACACACACACATAAAACAGATGCAATACCATATCTCAATTTCTTCTTACTGAGTGTTGCAACAGTTTGCGTTGCAACTTTAACAGCTTGAATTATTTCTTTTTCATCCACATTAGGTCTGACTGTGATCTGGACCTGCTGCCTCTTGTTTGATCAATTCTCTGGAAAATGTCTGATGCTTTTCTGCATTGCAGAAAGAGTCATGTGCACTGAAATGAAATATAAAGTCATGACTTTACCAGAACAGACATGTGATTTCATCAGTATTATTGCTACAGTGAATTTAGATCATCCCTTTGGTATCAGGTATAATGCCAAATGAGTTACAAAGCAGAAATACTATTTCAGAGCCCTCTGTTCATTCTAATAAGCTTTAGGGCTTTGGGTATTCTCTTTGTGTCCAAGACAACTTTTAACAAATGCTGGAAATAATTGTGCAGACTTTCCTTTTCTGCATTTTCAGGCCAGCTGTGATCAATGGAACTATCAAGAGAACATTCCAGTTTGACCAGAGGCCCAAACAAAACAAGAGAATAGCTAATCAGTCTGTGGATGCTTCTTTTCTTATTGATCGTTCTTTACTAGAGCTGCTGTCAGGGGACTTGCGATGTGATTTAATGCAGTGATTGAGCTTTTAAACAGAGGAACAAAACCTGTTTGTTAGCAGCTCGTATGACATGCAAATTACAAAGAACATGGCATGTGTCTGCCTTGAGAGCTGTCAAAATACAGAACACACAAACAAAACAAACATATGTGATTCTTATTAATTTGTTTAAAATAATCAGGAATCTTTCACTGAAGCCGCATGGCAATTGAGAACAAATTTATATACTTAAATAAATAGTGGTAGTGGGACTAGTTTAAGCAAAATAACTACGGAATTTTCCTCATGCGCCAGCGAGAGCCGATTTTAAGACTTTTAAGACGTTTTTAATAGAACTTCAGTCTTTTCATTAGATGTTTCCATTGACCATAAAATTGTGCAAATTCGAAATACAAAAATAAATTGTTTTAGCAATTTTGACAAAACATGTTTTTCTGTGAAAGGTTTTTGCACTAGGATGAGATTGTTTATTTGGCTGTATCATAATGTACTTCGCAAAACTGCAACAGAAACACAATTTTCCCATCATGCCAGTCACATGATCAAAAACCACGTTACTACTGGTGGAAAAGACAAAGAAGATGGCGGATGGTGGCCTCCTGTAGATTAACATGAAGCAGGAAATCAGAGAAAATTCCTTATGAAATATATTTTTGTTGTGTTGCTGATGCTTTGGTTAGACTTTATTTTGATTTGTAGGCAGAAGCAGCAGCATGCAAACTGTACGCTGCACATAGACAAGTTAGAAAATGCATCAAAGCTGAGGATGATCAAAAGAGACTTTGGATTTTCTTAACCAAAGATGGATTCTCCGTTTTATTTTTGGAACCACGCATGAATATTTAATGAATCTGAACAACCCATATATTCCGAAGGCAGCCTTTTAATTTGGAGCACAGTTTGAAAACCAACTGGAAATAAAAGCCATCTGGTGTTTTGTTGTATTATTACTGAAAGAGAGCATATTTTATTACTTTTATTAAAAAAAAATTTCAGTTATTGGTTAAAGATAACCAGTTTATTTTTCTAGAAAGAGCGCCAATACATCAGGATTCATATTCCAGATATTTTATTTTGGCTTCCTTTGATAAAAAAAAATCTACCAACTGACTTTCTGCAGTGAGTTATTTCAAGATCTGACTAATAAAGTCATTATCCATGTTTACTACCTTCACTTCTTAACTTTCTTATATCCACTTTTTTCATATTTTTCCACATGCCAGTTACAAACTTAAATTTATTTTACATAAATACTTTGTGACAGACCAACACAAAGTGGAGGCTAATTATGACTAGGCAAAAGAAAAATGCTCCAGGTATTTTTTTTTAAACTGTATTATTCACAGATACTCTGCATCCAGTTTGACAGAGGTCTGCCTATTTTATAGAAACGAATGGGAAAAGCGTAAGACAGATATTCTTAAATTGAATACAAGCTAACATTATTCCAGAAATGTTCCTGTGACCCTGAGAAAGACTGGATGAGGATCTTACAGTTTGTATTGATGAACCCAGCCAGAGGCTCAGGTTCAGAGCTCTGCTGTGTTTTGGTTTGATGGGAGCTTGTCCAATTACAAGGACACCACAAAACTTTCAGCCCATTTCTTCACCCTCTGCAGAAACCTATCAAGTTTCTATTGTGTGTACATGTGATACGCAACACTGTTTTTTCTCTTCTTCTTCTTCTTCTTCTCCCCGCTGTCTGAGCATCCGGGGAAAGAATCACAGTTATTGTTTTTCCTCCTTTGTCCTCCTGAAGGATATCCAATTTTGCCTTCTGTAAATAGTTTGTCCTCCATCTTCCAGAGGAGACCCACTAAAATTAGAGAAATTGCCCAGAGACTGCGAGCTCGGTGCTGCTGTGCTTTTACACATCTGCTTTAGAAAACTGCTGTGACTCTTCAACCGAACCTCAGTCTCTACTCTGATGACATTTAATCAACATTTCTGTAATAGACTCTTCTGCTTGTGCTATTTTGTCACACTTAATTTTGTTCAGAATATCAAGCTAATTTTAATCCAACAAACATGAGTTGTTAATGCAAACAGCAGTTTGTACTTTCACTTAAAAATGCATCAAAACAATTTGTGAATATACACTGTCTGACCTCCCATCCTCTTTAAAAATCATGAGCTAACCGTTATTAGCAGCATTGTAACTACATCTTCTTTTTTCCAGCCTAATGCAAATCTTTTCTCGGTCTTGCCTTTGGTTCCTTTTTTGAAACACTTGTAATAAATCTTTCAGCAGGTTTATTTTGTGTTTGACCTTGTAGAGTCATTCTAACAGCATATTTGGGGGTTGCTTTCTCCTCTGTCTCAGTAGCATTAGGCTTTAATTACAGGGCCTGAACTGGCAGCAGTGAAATCTCTCTCCACCGTTTCTACTCCAACACATAAACATGTAGCTCACTCCTGACTCTGAACGTTGATATTTCTTTCTTTCTTTCTAGTTTTGCTCCAAATGTTGACTTTGAAATGTTTAATTAAACTTAATTTACTTTAACTGTGAATTTGTAGGCTCTCTGAGAGCTTTACAAAATGCATTCGCATCAGAAACCTCAAAGCTAAAAGATACACACTTGCAAAAAAAAATATTAACCCCTTAAATTTCTACACATTTTGTGATGTTCCACTTTCACAATTTATTGTGTGTTGTTTTGATTTTATGTTTGAGACCAGCATGAAACAGAGAATTAGTGTAAAGTAGAAGGAAAATGATTAATAATTGTGATTTTCATTCTTATTCAGCCAGAGGTCAGTTTACCACCTTCCACTTGGATTTCTGCTGGCTTTTGAAAAGTGCCCATTTCTACACAAAACTGTGATAGAGGCTCCATCAAAATATGGAAAGCCTGTCTGATGAAGGACTTTGTCAAAGAGAATAACATCCTTCTCCCTCCTCTGATCTGAAGTGCACACCTTTCGGGATGAATGGCAAAGAAGATTAAGAAAGGGGAAAAAAATCAGTTTTTGGCCATGGATGACCACTTTCACCGAACTGGCTGATTCTAGATCAGTTACAGTTTGATTTTTTTTTTTTTGTTTGTTTTGCTTTTGGGTGTCTTTGAGGTCTATGTGGGCTTATACCTGTTTCTTTTTTTTATACATCCAATAATTCAGCTTACAACTTGGTTCAGATTCATTTGTGTGACATATATACTCCTTGTCTCAAGACATTAAAAGGAGCCATGAAGAAGTGGGGATTACTGATAATTCATTTCCCTTCTTAATGATCATAACATAGCCAGGCATATTTTGCAGAATATCCCAAACATCAGAAGAATTTCCCACGGTTATGTATTAACATTTTGCTCCTACTGTAAATAGAGAGAAATGCATGCATGAATGACCAGATTACTCCATAGAAACAAATGTTCTGCATTAAAAACAAAAGCCACTATATAACTTTGGCAGATTAAGGAAGTTTTTCTCGCTTAAACTTGTAATCCACAGCAGGTACTGTCACAGATCAAAATGCACTATCCTCCCTCCATTATTTCAAAGTATGACTAACACCCGTCGTTTTCCCTCTGTGTTTGACTTCAGCTCTGCTGATTTCTCGCAGTGTGTAATACACCTAATCTACTTTAGGCTATAGAAGAATACGGGCTATGGTAAAGAAGCTGTAAATTTGTGCTGACATACTAGGAAACCCAGGCAAAAGCAAAATGCAGAAAATTCCGATGGTGGAAGGTCCAGGGGAAATAAATGCTGACTGAAGAGGAAGAACTGCACCCCAGGGATCCTGCTTTAGGAGAGAAAATGATAAAGTAGGGCTAGTAATAAAAGTGCACACAGCTTTTTTTTATTTGTGTTATTAAATCATGAGACTTTGAAATGTTCAGGGACTTTGGTTCCATTGTAAATTTTGGGTTTAAAATAGTAGATGGGGCTATGGTCAATTCTGCACTGTGTCATTTATGAAACGTGAACCTTCATTTTGTCTCAGATCTTTGGTTGATACTGAATTCAAAATTTAATTAGGCTATTTTTTCCAGGTTTTCATCCTATCCTTGGTACAGTATCACCAAGAGGATGTGACTGTTAATTTCTGTAATAAAGTATTTTAGAAGCACCAAAAGGCCTATATATCTCTGCAGCAACTAAATGAGCTTTTAAATCTAATTTAGTGGTGAAAACCTTTCATCTTGTGCAGTTAGAATAGATGTTATTTCTTTGACACCTACTAAGACCAACAGTCTGGATGTATATTTTTATGCCTGGGTCTCTCTATTCTGCTTTCCAAAAATACTCTGATTCTTTATGGAGTAACAAACTTACAATTACCTTAAAAAAAATCATATTAGAATGCAGAATGCACTGACATAATGTGACATGATACTGTTGGAGATATGGGTGAATAACATTGCGATATAAGCACTATAATTGTTTAGTTTATGGCTAAGAGAAGACGGTTCGAAACTTTCAGAGTTTTATTTTGAAATTCTTCAGCAGGTCCCAGAGCTGCCTGGTTTATTTCCGGTGTGTAGAGGGTGGCTGAACAACACGGAACCCTGCCTGTCAAAATGTAGTTCCAGCTGACATAAAAGGCCTCGAGCAGTCCTCTAACCGCTTCCTGTTCACCGAGGTGGGACTGAAACACGGTAGGTTGTCCTTGGAGACGTTTTACTGACTGCTCCTTTAGCTTCCCTATGAAAAACCCCCACTCACCGTAGTTTGAACGAAGAATACCGTCAATATGGAGGACGCTGAAACATACTGGCAAGTCTACTCGGAGGTGTTTTCAGTTTCTTGCACATTTTGATTCTAAGCGAAATCTGGACGTCAAAAAAAGAAATGAAGAAGCTGAGGCCATTTGAATGTTGGCACTCAGAAAATCAGTTCTAAAAGTTCCTACCCAACTTTTCTCCCCTGAACTTCTCTTGGGAAAATTCATTTACATTACTTAGCAATAACAGTAAGATAATATTAAAATTCTACAAAATACAACTACGGTATATGTTCTTGGAGAAAAAAATGGTTATGTATTTCCTAAAATGCAACATTTTAAAATATAAATGTCAAATACTTCTGTGTGTTGCGTCCATTAATAACATGTTAGGGCTATTTGTAATTTAGAAGCATAATAAAAAAAAAAAGACTTGAGTTGCTTTGGTAGAAACAAAAATCCTCTTCTGCACCATTTAACATAAAAATGATCTACCAATTTCTATTAGTTGTATTTATGTAATGTACTTATTTGCCAAATAAATTAGTGAAATTAAAATAAGAATAGCTGTTAACGTGTGTGTGCAGAGCATCATAAGCAAGCTAAGTCACACACAAAAAATGGAGCCGTTCAAAATCAGATTGTTCATGAACGTCACATCAATACTGTCAGCAGGTACTTGACTTATCTAAAAATATATATTTTTATGTGTATTCAGATTTTGATCCATTTTCCAACTAGGCTGTGAGCTTGTGTTTTGTAATGGAGTCATCTACGAACCCTGAATACTCCATGGAGGAAGGAAACAATAAATGTAACATGTTCAACAATGTTTTCTTTCACCCTAAAGGAAGCCCGACGTAAATGATCATTTTATTTTAAGTGTTATCGGTGCAGTTAGTAGGTGAAGCCATGATGCTCACCGCCTCACCACCATCATATCACACTTAGCAGAGCCACAGCAGTGCAGCCCAAGGCCAGGCAGACCTAGCTCTTCGTGCCAGAGGCATGCTGAAAGCTTTGCAACTCACTTAGAGAAACTGAAAAATATCCCTGCAGACATGAATTCCTCTGATCATATAAGTAGTCCTGCTGTTGTTTTCTTTTCACCAGTATCTTCATGCTGGATATTGTCATCTCCAAAGTATCTTTCTTTCTAACGCCCGTTATCGGTGTGGATTGAGTCATGTCTTAGAGTTATTAATAAGCCATCTTTTTGCTTTCAATGTGCAACTTATTTGCCAAAACCAAAACAAAAGTGTGTGACTACCCAATAAAGCCCAGTATGATTCTCAGCTTTGAGTTCCTCCCCACACACACACACACACACACTTTATGAAACGGCTCAGATTTACTCTGTAAACAAGCTGATTTAAACACAAAGTTTATCGTTTTAATTATCCGAAACTGACATTTAACTCGTGGAGTGATTCCTTCATGACTTCAGTAAGTATATTTGGCACAAAAAAAAAAATTACTTTTCTCAGAAATTGGTGGGTTTTATCTTTTTTTTCTCAGTTTCTGCTGTGCTGACTTGTTCATACAGTTTTCATTTCATGTCACATACAGTGTGATGGTTTTACTGCAGGACTGACATTAAATTAGTTTCAGGTTTAAACAATGAAATTAGTTATTAATTATCCATCAGTCCTTTTAAACATGTGGTTATATACATCAGAAATACTGTTTCCTAACATTGAATCTCTATTAGAGCATTCTCTCCTCATCAGAGCATCCCTAGAGACATAATGCTTCTTTTATGCTGCTTTTCTCAAAATGTTCCCTGACCTCAACAATTAGCCTTTCCTTCTGTGAAAGCAGAACAGAGCCTACCCTGAAAGCAGGTTGAAACAGAAATTCTATATTTTTTTACTCTTTTTCTCAGCGGACGCTGTTCAAAGTGTTCTGAGCTGTGGAGCTTCAGTGTCTGGCCCGTTGCCACCTGTGTGTGGGGAGCTCTAATAAAAAATAATGGCTGTTGCCCGTATCTTTCATGCTCACAGTCAGTCAGCAGCCTCAGGTTATCGCCTCTGTGACTCCACTTAGCATAATTGCCTCTTAAAGTTTAAAGGCAGCCAGATGACCAGAGGCTCAGTGGGGATGTTGGACTTGTTTTGTTACAGAACCCACTGGTGTTTGTCTCATTAATGTGTCCCTTCTGCAGGATGGGTCGGGCTAGCATTGGACCCAGCAGTCAGGCTAAGTGATGTGTAATAAGGAAGAGCGTTTCAATAATCCACATTTTTCAAAAGCTTTTGTTTTTTTTCCAGTGGTGAATACAGCTTAGTGGTTATGTTATGTGAATGGAACTGACTGTGATTAGATATTTTTTTATTCTATCACCTGTGTTGTATGCTATGATTTCTGTGGAAATGTTTATCCAACCCTTTAAAAATCAACTGGTGAGAAACGATCAAACAAATCGGGTCGATGCATCCAGTGATCTGCTTTGGTTTTGGGATTTTAGTGATCTGTTGAAACATGGAGCCGTTGGAATGATCAAACAACCAACAGCTTCAGGGATTTTTAAATTAAAAATTAATTGCACAAGTTCAAGTTTGATACAACATCTATCTGATCCACACAGATTCAAACTTATGCAATAAAGCTTAAAGAAACGCATTCATTCCTGCTAATTCAATAAAAAATATTCTATTAATCTCAAAAGGAAATGAAATGTTCTCTAAGTTCTCTAAGTATTAAAGATGCTTGTTCTGAAGGGGTTGAATGTCTTTGAGACTACATGAGTCATTAAAAGTGGCATTTTGTGTTGACTACGTAGGAAACACTTGCTTTATGGTTTGATTAGTTTTGTCTTTTCCTGTTTCTTGCACCTGACCATCCGAAAAACTGTTCTTTAGAGGTGTGAGCCTCTAATAGAGGCTTGCACCTCTTTTGTCATATTGTCATATGACAATATTTTGTCGTATTGTTTTGTTTCTGCAGGCGTAACAATGACCGTTCTGAACCTATCCTTTGCTGCCTGTGGTTTTATGGGGATCTACCACCTGGGTGCGGTGGGGGCCTTCCTTCATCATGGAGACAAGCTGCTGGGCTCCCTGAGGGCCTGTGCAGGAGCGTCAGGCGGAGCCCTGGTGGCTGCTGTCCTCATCACAGCTCCAGATAAGCTGGAGGTCGGATGGCTGCAGTTAGAGGATATAAATGTATGACTGATGTCAGACAATTTCAACATGATACGTCTGTTTCCTTCCTTCAGCACTGCACAAAGTTCACCTACAAGTTTGCTGAAAGTGTGAGACAACAGAGGTTTGGAGCCATCACACCAGGATTCAACTTCATGCTCATTCTACGGTAAATGCTAAAGTTAGATGCTAAATGGCAGCTGCATTGTTGAAGTAACTGGTTTGTAGTTTAGGGTTCTTATTTTGCCTGTTAGAAAAATCACACATGTATCAATCAATCAAAGTCTTCCCTAAAGAGTTCTAAATACAATATAAAATAAATAATGGAGCATAGAATTAGACTGAATAGATCTGCCCTCTTGGACCGAGCACATTGTCACAATATTGAATTTTTTTCAATATTGGGACCAATACAGATATTAATACTGGATCTGTGCATCTCTAATGAAAATCTAAAACAAGTATGGCATGGAAGAGGATGCCCTGCTCAAATGGGAGACCCACAAAATGTGAAAGATTGTGTGTAATGTCTCGTTGATATCTTCTGACCAATGTGTGTGGTTCGTTTCCAGGGAAGCACTAGAGGAGATTCTGCCCAGTGAAGCTCACAGTCTGGCCAGCGACCGACTTTATGTCTCTATAACTCACTGCTGGAGTGGGAAGAACCACATCATTTCCAGGTTTCCCTCCAGGGATGAGCTCATAATGGTCAGTGTCCACCACACACACACACACACACACACACACTCTTCCATAGCTCATTGTCTGTTTTGGTTACAGGAAAATCGTTTGCTGTTTTGTGTATTAATATCTGCAGGCTCTGCTTGCCAGCAGCTTTGTGCCTCTCTATGCCGGGCTCAGACCAGTGGAGTTCAGCGGTCAGGTAGCTCCGTTTCTGTCTCTAATACTGTCTAAAATCTGGCTGTAGTTTTTATTCTGAGACACTCACTGACTTTTATTAGAAATGGATTGATGGAGGGTTTACGGACAGCCTGCCCATCCTGCCTGTGGGGAGAACCATCACCGTGTCTCCCTTTGCTGGACTGCAGGATGTGTGTCCTGTCCACAGGGGGCGCTTCAACACTCAGCTCAGACTTGCTAACATGAAAATTATGGTGAGTAAATGTTCTAGTTTGAGTTAGTTTCCAAAAACTAACTCAAAACATTTGAGTTGCAGGCAGGCAGGTGTCAATATTTCAATATTTTCCAGAAATATTGAAAAAGTCTCTATGTTTGTCCTTAGTTCTTTTCTTGTCTCCTTCTTTTTCTTCCCTTCCTTCCAATCTTTTCCTTGCTGAATCTTTCCTTCCTCGTCCTTCTCTCCTTCTGGTTTCATTCATGTGTGAAGCCTCCCTTCTAAATTCACAGTAAATATTTTTATTTTATATTTCAAAACAAACATAAGAACTGAAAAAATCTGGAATATTAACATTAGAATTCAGATTGTACTCATTTGTAAAGGACAATTCTTAAAGTTAAGTACAACCCTGAGTATGTTGTTAGGTCTTTCCACACTGAATGAGTAATCTTTGTATGTTAGTTCTGTGTTAGTTCATGATGATTTTTTTTTTATTTAATCTAATTCAAGTTATCACTTTATTTTATATGTAGGTTCTATGCCTGTCTCTATGACAAGGTTAAGGGTCTCTCTAAAGCTGTGAGTGTGAGCATTGATGATGCTTTTATTTTTTGTGGGGTAAAGGTACATTCCCACCAGCCCTGTTTAGTCCGTTTTAATGGATCTCTTGTTCATTTGTCTTGAAAGTTCCATCTATTAGGGGAGGTGTGAATGAGAAACTGACCGAAAAAGCAAATTCTGGTCCGACAGCAGACCTTGGTCTTGGTTTGGTTGAAGTGAACTCTGGTGCAGTTTGAATGCATATGTGCATTCCAAATTCACATATTCACTGCTCCAAAAGCAGGAAGCGGACTACAACAGCAGGCATTCTGGGTAAATACAGCCAAAACAAACGCGCAAGATTAGCACTACTCGGGGAAATGGCTGCCGGTCATTTTCTTGTAAGAGAAATCCTGAAACTGCTAAACTCGTGATTCTATTTCATTTTTTTTTTTTACGTTTTGTGATGAAGGAAGTTGCGCTCCTGGTTTTCTTCAGAGATTTTCATGTTGTTTCCTTTAGTGGTTCTTGGTGCAGCACCACCACAGGTGAGGAGGTGAACAGGATTTTCAAAGGCTTGAATTGTTTGACACAGGGAACTGAAAAATTTAACCAAGTCCACCAGACTATCAGGTATGAAAGCACCCTAAACGCAATATGTTGCTTGGTTTCCACAGTTTTCCATGGAGAACATCAGACGTCTGAACCAGGCTTTGTTCCCGCCGTCCATCAGCACCATGCATGCCATATGTGAGGTAGGTCACACTGATGCTGTGCGGTTCCTGAAGCGGGAAGACCTGATGAGCTGACATCCCTAACCCTCAGGATGAAGCAAAGCACCATTTACAGGAGACTCCTGACTTTTTAAGGTTTTATTATAGTGTAAATGAGGGAAGCTCTTCTGCTGACTGGAGCAGAACATCATGAAGGCGCCTCATGTAGACATGGACTACTCATCAATTTTCCAAGGAGCCATTTCATTTTTATTTTTCAAACATCCTGTTTAAGTGAAACAGAGAGCCCTCATCACCTCAGTTGTCCAAGAATAAATAAAATGATTTAACTTTACAGTTAATACATTATTTCTGTGTATATAGAGTCTTTATTGAATGTTACACATTTTAAGGGTTATTTCAAATCATTTAAATCACAGTTCAGGTAGTTTATGTGATTGGCAAAATTCTGTCTGCTTTATAAAATAGAAAACTGAACATCAGTTGCAGGTCCAGACTGTTCAACTCTACTGTCTGTTTCTGGCTTTGTGTTGACTTACATTAAATACATCTGTAGATGACATAAAACAGACCAAGTAATTCTGTCAAAGCCTTTCCGACAGGTTTTATTAACAGGTCATGTCTGCACATACATAAAGAGCCATTCTTACAAAAAATGTTCTCTCAAAGTCTGCAGATACAGATCCTTCCAAAACTATGCGTTATAAAAGAGAATCACTGACCCACTTAAACTAAATATTTAGTAGCTCAAACATTGAAGTGAAGTTCAGAGGCAGCTTGGGCTGATATGAAAACTCAATAGACACGAAATGAAAGTGCTACTAAAGCCACATAAATTACATCTCCCCCTTTGTCTCTCTGTATGGGTCCAGCTCATCCTACAGGGCCGGTCCAATGTTGAATGAGGCCTTTAGCAGAATTTGACTTAGGGGCCCCTCTTGCTGCTAAGAACATCAGTACCACTAACAGCTTTTCACTATGGATTTAGTGAAATCTGGGAGAGGGGCCTGGTTTAATTGACAGAGGAGTCTAATGTAATTGTTGATTACTAAGGTGCATTAATGCAGCTAAAACTCAAAGATTAAACTCATAGCATCAGATTGTTGCTATGGTAACAAAACAATCCAACTATGACGATTGTTCTTTCAACTTTTACAAAGTAAACTTGCCAGCTCCTTAGAATCTTAATTTTAAATGTTAAACAATTTATGATCTTTTAAACATAAATATTTTTTTATTTTTAGTCTACCTTTTTTCTTTTTAGCTTTTTCTTTGCTTTTAGAAATTTGGGGAAAATTAACTTTTTCCATATACATAGCCAACATGATTAACACACACCCAACCCTAATAGAAGTTCATTTAACAAGCAGTCCAATTTTTATAATTATTATTTGTTTAATGTTTTGGTGAATGGATGTTTGTGCCACAAAACATTTCATATGAAACATTTCTGCTTTTATTAATGTGCAATGAGAAGAACTCAGTCATGTTACAGAAAACATGCCTGCAGGTGTTGGCCTCTTGTTATTTCAGCCCACTTGCTGCTTTTGTTATTTGCATCGGCCTTAAATTACAGCTCAGACCTTGCTGATGATCCCCAGCTTGTGTTTTTCTTCATTATTCAGCTCATTGTTTCCCCAGTAATGAAACGCCGAGTGGGCGGCTGTGTGGACACAAACAAGCAAACGGCGCCCATTCTGCATCGTGATGCTCAGCTTCACATACCTGCACAGCTTCCAGCTGTGATAGCCATGAACTGGTTTACTGAGAAGACGATGGCCGCTCGTCAAAGTGAGTGTTTGTCAGCTCCCCGCTACATCCAGCAGGTGTAATGGCTGCTTTTAGCTCCGTCTCTGCAGTGCTTGGCAGCAACACAGATAATCTGAGGCAGTACTCATTACACAGCAGCTACTTCAGGGTTTTTGCCTCCTATAAAAAGGATGTGACATTGAACTATACACTCTCATTTATATGCAGATTTTAGCACTGAGTTGCATGCAGCTGTCATTGAGAACTACTTCCATGCAGTCACTTTAACCTGTGCAGCACATCTCTGTCCTCTACAGCTGAATAACTCTTTAATCTTTAAGTTTACTACACACTAATTACAGATGTTAGAGATCACAGCTGCACATGAATACCTGAAATCCACAAATCCTTTTGACCCTAGGCCTGTCACCATAACAAATTTTGCTGAGCGATTAATTGTCTCAAAAATTATTGCGATAAACGATAATATTGTTTGAAGACCTTTTTACACTGATTTAATGGAAATGACGTTATAATGCATGCGATTTCCTGCCAAAGATAGATACACTTAACACTGGAACTGACAAACAAAATAAACAAAACAACCAAAAACAGAAATAAAATGGATTCTCAGTCTCCATTAACAAAAAATGGACTTGAATAAGAACTAAACAACATAAAGCCAAAGTGGAAATAAATACAACCAAAAGAGTTCAGATTATGAGCTTAATTGGCATTAGTTCACTCTTAGACTAATTGATCCTGTAACCTGAAAACCTGCCAAACTGAGAGATTGTATATAGGAGCGTTGGTATAGTACACTGAAGGTTGGTTATGAACAATAGGATATCATCCGCATATAAGGAAATTTTATTTATAGTCCTTTTTGTAATGTATCCCTGTATAAGGGGGTTGGCAAGAATTGATTGTGCAAGGGTTCTAGGGCTAGGGCAAAAAGTAAGGGTGACAGTGAGCAGCCCTGTCTGGTGCCCCTATGTAATTGTCTTATTAGTGACCATTCTAGCACAAGGTTTACAGTAACAGATTTTTAACCATTTTTCAAAGTGTTCACCAAGATCATATCTTCGCAGGGTTGCAAAAAGGTAGGGCCATTCTATCTGGTCAAAGGACAGCCAAATCAGAAGTTTCCTCCCTCTGAGAGTAGATCACATTATAAAGACGCTGCAACTTAAAGAAGGAGTGTCTGTTTGGTATAAAACCCGTCTGATAGGGATGAATTAATTTATCCATTAATAAAGTCAACCTATTAGCTAGAATTTTGGCTAGTATCTTTTATCATAGGTTAACAGTGATATTGGCCTGTAATTACCTACTTCCTTAAGATCCTTATCCTTTTTTGGTATTAGTACTATAGTGGCTTCTCTCATAGTAGGCAGTAGGATATTATCTGAGTTTGCTTGAGTGCACATTTTTAGCAAATAAGGTGATAAAAGGTCACTAAATTCTTTATAAAATTCCCGAGGATATCCATCAGGACCAGCCGCTTTCCCACTTTTTAGTGATTTAATAGCAACCTGAATATCTATGCATGAGAGATTTGCATTAAGAGAGATCTTATCTTCTTGAGTTAAAGTTTGGAGATTACAACTATCTAAAAACTTCTGTATAATTAAGGAAAATACTAGCATTAGAGGCCAGTTCTCTACGTGTTGACCAGCAGTCTATGGATCTAAAACAAGATTCAGGTCCCCTCCAATGATTAGATTAGTCTGCGAAATGTCAGGTATTTGGGCTAAAACTTGTTTGTAAAAAAGTGGAGAGTCTATGTTGGGGCCATATATATTAACCAGAGTTATAGGAACGGAGGACAGTTCTCCAACTAATATTAAATATCTGCCTTCCCTGTCGGATATGGTTGATTTATGGGTAAAAGGTGTACCTTTCTTGAATAATATTATTAAATTCGTTCGGTTTATAGAGTGCAGACTTTACATGCAGTACAAAGAAAATTATAGAATATTCTTCACAAGTTTTATTCCATGCCACGTCATAAAGTCTGTTTTTCATCCTCCATATTCCTGAAAGTTAGTATTCTAGGTCGATTGTTCTTAATTGGATTCTGTTTTTGTTTAGGCTGGTCTTGAAGAAGTTTTGTATGCAGGTCATCCACTGACCCCGGGTCATTTGTCCTGTTGGCACTGACAGAGCTGTGTGAAGGTGGAGCAGCAGGGCTGCAGCCAGGGCTTCCACATGATGTGTGCTGCACTTAACTGGCTCTCCACAGGCTTCACTGACCTCTGATGGACCTCCGCTGCCTGATTCATTGCAGCAAGAATTGAGTAGAATGCCGGTTCTATGTCAGCAGTCAGCGGCCTTGACTCTGATGGGTCCTTTGAGAGATCAAAAAGAAGTGGAGGATTGTGGTAGGTCACGTGATCTGGTGTGCAAAAGCAGACGTGTGTGTGGAAACAGGTTGTTTTATCTGCTGGATAGAAGTCTGGGGTGAAGTAAAAGGCTTTCCACACGGAGCTACCTGTGGGATGATCAGGAAAAGCATGTATGTGAGATGACGAGGTATTTCTAGACAAAATAACATGTAGCTAAAAAAAACAATTGTCAACTTAAGAATGACGTAATCGTGCAGAAGGTCGGTTTTGCTGTTTGCGATACTAACGCATTTAAGGAGGTGGGTGGAATAATAATCAGGAAGGACATCAACTCAAATCTGAAGGTAAATGGTTGAAATGGCACAGTCCAGCAGGACAATGATTCCAAACACACATTTACACTGATTATAGAAAGTATCAAAAAGGCTAACATCAAGTTATTGGAAGAGCCCTGACTTCACCACTCAAAAAGGTTCAAGGACTTGTTGTGTTGAGAGACAAACTGATTTAAATGAAACTGTACCAGTTCTGTTACAACTGGTCACCTTCTGATTAGAAGTCTAACTGTAGTCGTCACGCTAATTAAATGTTTCCTTCAATTTTCGAGAGTTCGTCTACAGAACTGACATTGAAGACCAGTTCCCTTTTCCTGGTCAGCTGTAGACATATTCCATGAGTATGTGTTTGGCTACATGTAGTCACTGCCATCTAAAACCTGCTCTCTTTTATGGGAACCATAGGTTTATATGTACAATAGTTGACTAAACTTAAAAATCTTGACACTTTCTGTCAAAATAAATCCCAAACTGCTTTGCAGTGCTTTTCAGCAGATACTTGATTTTAAAGACATTATTACCTGGAGCCACAAAGTGTGACTGTTAATTGTTGTAATCAATAAAACAGGTTGTTTTTCTCCATTGTGAAAACAATAAAATGTGTCGTTGAGTTTATATGTTTATTTATTCAATAATTTAGCAGCAAATGGCTTTTTAATTGAAGATGTTAAATATATATGATAAATTGTAATTGATTCAAATTAAACATTTTAATCAAGTCCCACATATGGATTTGCAGTTATTGTCCATTATTATTCTTCAACAATTATTTTGCTCAGTAAATTGAAGTGTGGCTAAAACCACAGAATGCAGTCAGAACTTTCTGTATTGTGGGACTTACTGTTTGGAGGATGCCATCTCACTGCGTTCAAGTAGGAGTTACAGTAATGAAATAGAAATTCATGCTGGGACCTTTCAGCTCTTCCCTGCAGCAAATCCATGAGGTTGTGGCCATCAATTTCCCTACAAAAAAGAACACACAGTCAGCAAGCCGTGTGGCAGAAACACACACAACCAACATAACTCCTAAACTAACGGTTGGTTTTGATTGGCAGACGTGTGTGTGTACAAACCTGTCCTGTGGAATTGCACCTCCACTCAGGTGAACAACGGTAGGAAACAAGTCCATGTTGCTGGTGGGCTCATCTATTTCTCTACCTCTGGGGATTTGACCCGGCCAACTCAGAATTCCAGGAACCCGGATCCCTCCTTCCCAATTGGTAGACTTCCCTGCTGCTCAAACACAGGACACAATGTTCCAATGAAGCATTTCTAGTTCCAAAACTAAAATCCTTGGTTGGTTACTATTGTAACAAAGGACAGAAGCAGAAGCACTCTGACCTGAACGTTTTCTGGAAAACCAGCAGATAAATAAAATCTAGAGAGTAATTCAAAAGGACTTTTTAATCCTTAAAACTTCCCAATAATAACAATCTTATTAGCAACATTTGGAAAAAATTACATATGGAACACTTTGACGACACTACCCAGCAATTAAAAACAATTACATCAGAAATTTAATCTGTGATTGTTTTGTAATCTATTGAGCTAAATGTAATATAAACATGTGTGTTAGTGAAAGTCTAGACCTAAATTCATCTGAGACAATCTCCATCCAGTCTGACTGAACTTTAACTTTTAGCAAAGAAAAACAGGTAAAGTTTTATTTTATATATTTATATGACTATTTGCAGATTGAGATTTTTAGCTGTTTATATGAACATTTCAACGCATTCGGGGTCTGGCAATAGCAGACCCTGAACAATATCGACTTTTAGATTAATCTTGTTTGTGCTATACCTTTATATATTCCATTCCATCCTCCATGCACCTCGCCTGCAGCAGTCAGCTCCTCTAGATGAGCGCCCTGGTCTGAAGTCAGATAAAGCAGAGTGTCCTCTCTCACTCCGAGTCTGTCCAGCGTCTGCAGGATCTGGCCTGGAAGGAATCAATAATTAGCACTAGGTTTTCTGGACTCGATGTGATGAAGTCATGAACACCAATGTTTTGTGACATAGTTGAAAATAAAGTATAAATGTTGGTTATGTCAATGGAATGTTACATTTCAGAACATTTTCTAAGGGGCAGAAAAAATCTTTTTTAAAGCATAACAGCAAATAATTTCCTATACTATACTCTTATTCAATAGCTCTGACCCACCAACACTCCAGTCCACTTCATGAACAGCATCTCCATAGACACCATGACTGCTTGTTCCTTTAAACGCAGCAGAAGCAAACATGGCCGTGTGAACTTGCAGGTAGGACAAAAACAAAAGTACAGGCCTTCCTGAGTTCCTGCAGAGACAGACAATACAGTAATAACTGATTTCCTATTATTTATTGAGGATGTTTTCTTAATGCTCTTGTTTCTAAAATATATAGAGAAACTGTGGATATACAAGTTTAGTTAGCCCTTTAACATTTCAGATTAAGTAAAAAAGAATTTCATCTTTAAGGTGTCACTTGTACAATTAATCTGAAGAGCAGCTAAATTTGTTCGAGAGAATGTATGATTGTTCATGGTTTCATCCACCATGGGAAAATGACAAAGTCCATCTAAAGAACAGACCATTATGCATGTTTTAATGTGGGTAAGGATGTGATGTACTCTGATGTAACCAAAAGTTGTATATTAAGGAATGAACCGTTGACTAAAAGGTTCCAAATTGTTGACTTTTTGTTCCCTTTCAATCTAATTAATTCAGAAGTAATAATTTCATATTTATATAATTACAATAATAAACCTTTACTATGTAAAAGAAAACTGTTTGTGGTTTGTGGTAAAAAGAAAAAAGGGTGTAAAAATCGTCTTTTTGTATTGTGTAACAAAAATACATGATAAAAAATTAATTAAATTGAGTCGAATTGATAAATATCACATTCTTTCATCATGCAAAACAAAGTTTTGGATTTAAAATTCAATTAATTTGCTTTATTTTGGGGCTTTTGTTAGGGTGGGTCATTTTTGACCCTGAGGACAAGGGGAGTAAACAGAATGTTAATACGAGTGTTAAAGTCCCATACCTCTCTATGAAGTCCACTGCCTCATAAGTCATTTTCTGTGTCAGGTTTTCTAAAGTGAATGGCTGCTCCACAATGCTGTGATCTCTGAAGAGAATGCAGTTCAAATAAGGAATGATCTTGATAAATCCTGCTACCAGTATGGTGACCCCGGCCAGCACAGACAGCAGACCCAGGATCAATGGTCTTCGGAGCAGGATGAGACCACTCCAGTGGAGAACAGCCGCACTGAGCAAGGCTGTTCCCAGTGAACCGTACGGTAAGTACTTATGGATTTGGAAAACAGTGCCATGCCCAGGCTGGCAGTCTCGCATGTTGGTTAAAGGGATTCCGAAGAAGTAATCAAAGCCATGGACACTGGGGTGGTGGCAGTGATCACCACTGCTCTCACAGTTAAGTCCAAGGTGCCATTTTCCTGCAAAATAAATTACATTTGCGTTAACTCTACATTTTTACCAATAAAAATTAAAAGTTAGTAAAAAAATTCACTTTCTGGTGCTTACAGTAGTCCAGGTGAATAGTTGAGTATTGCTTATTGTAAGCAATACTCAATAAGCTTACCTATAAGAGCTGTCTTATAACCCTGTTGTTTAACAATTTTAGCTAAAGTAACTTCTCGAGCCGGTAGACCTCCCGACGCTGCGTTGAATAGAAAGACCCCCGGCCTTAAATTACCAGCTACACCTGTTGGAGAACAGAATGGGAGACAGAATATAATTCCTTATTTCATGTTTAAGTGAAATCAGTCAATTGTGTGTTTGAATGCAAAGAACTGTACATATAACCCCATCAAACCTGACCTAAACTCCATGAGCTCATTTAGTTTGATTTACTTCTAGTAGATTTTTTTTTTCCAATGGTAAAATTTCACCTAAATGCAAAACAAGTCGTGGATGCCAGGATCTTCTAGGAAACAAGCCAGGTGTTTTGACGCCCTCAGATACAGAGAGTTGTATCGCTGCCATCTTTGTGTAGAAAACTGCTTTGTCATGTTATTTTAAAGAAAACTACATCATTGACTCAGACATGATAAGATATAGTGCAAAGTCAATCTGAAAAGGTTTCTGGCAATTATGTTGTGAAATTGGCAACAAATAGAAATACAAAATAAGCACCACATTGACTCTGACAAATATCCACAACTGATCTACCCCTGTTCTAAAGATTTCATACATACATCTTCCTTTAAAGGAGCAAGGCACTGCTGAGATTTGAACCCAGGATCTCCTGTTTAAAAGACTGGCACTTTAACCAGCAAAGCTACAGCACCATGTAAACGCTGAACGGATCAGTTCTCTAAAGAATTAACTCTGTTTGGAGAAGTTGGGAGCTCACCAATAAGTTAGTGTTGAAATAAATGGTCTGCTGTTTTCCATGAGAATGCTTTCAACTCCTAGATTCGATGACATAATGAGATAACTAAAAAGTGTGGTTTTGAATTGAGATTCAGATATCTCAGTTATGTCTTCTGGTGTTTCTGGGTGAACTGGCCTGATCTTATTGGGTATCGTCCCGTAAGGAATGCTGCTCGACTTGGAGTGCAGAGGCTTGCTGCAGCGACATGGTGAGTCAGCTTCACCCCTTCCTGCGCCAACCGGTCAATATTGGGTGTCCTATAAATCACATGATCAACAATGACAAGTCACATTCAGCGGCCTTTCAAAGTTGGCTTTTTATTGAAACTTGCAATTGAAGCCTGCATGTGCTGAAGAAAACACATTGACTGAGAACATTTCTTGATTTCATTACCTCACACCTTTACATTGGTAACTGGGCATTTGTTGTGGTAAATGCAGACTTTTGCATACACCCTATTCCAGAGCATTCAAAAGATCACCAAAGGAGTTTAAGTCTAGGAAAAGTGTTAGTATAGACTGTGAATCAATGAACTTGCACACCAAAAATCGGGTCAAATTTCAACCTTGGGGTGGTGGATACATGCTACGACCCATGTATGGAGGCCTTAATCCTTGATGTGGCCTTCACAAGTTTGAATCCTTCCCCTTCTCTCATTACCCACTTTCCTGTCTGACCACTCTCAAATAAATGCCACCAGAGCCAATAAAAAAATCAGCCTGTACTGAAAAGGCACAACCCTGTTAATCTTAAAAGTTGATATTCTGCTAAAGGAATCTGGTGTTGTACCTTAATGTTGTATTGCCATAACAGCCCAGGTCTCCAATTCCAAGATCATCCAGCATCATTAGGATGAAATTGGGCTTGATGTTTTCCTCTAGAAATACAGATTTCCCCACCAAGAGCAACATCAGGAGCAGATAAGGTTGTGGCATCAAAGCAGACATCATTTTGACCAGTAGAAAGTCTGAGGAAGATACAAATGAGCACACTGTTGTGATGTGTGTGCTGTTCAACAGCTTAATCTTATGTGTAGAAGGCATCAATAGTATCAATAGTATCTGGAATAATATCAGAAAATCAGCAAAAAAAAACAAAAAACACCCAACACCAACTCAAACACAGGACACTGGGGGCCTTGTAGTCATTAACCTGACAATGAACTCCTCTGTACTAAAGTATTGCAAATACTAATGCAAGACCATCTGTCAGACCACTAAATGCTGACTTGACATTTGTCATAAAACAGCGAAATGACCCAGAACACCAGCAAATGTACAACAGAATAGCTGAAAAGAGAAGAAACAAGGTGTGGCAACAACCAGTCAAAGTCCAAACTTTGACCTCGAGAGAACCGCCTACAAACCTGAGTGGACTGAAGAAACCACACAAAGATGAATGGAGGAACATTAATGTGAAAGAGAAAAATATAAATTCTCTGCAACTTAACATAGCTCAACATACTAATAAATCTTGGATTGCATTAGTGATGCCTGTTTTTTTATATTATTATTTTACCTTTACTTAACCAGAGACTTAAAACAAGAATAAAACCTATTTTCAAGGGAGCCCTTTCCAAAAGACAGCAAAGGTTATACAATTACAAGTATGTACACAATGCCATACACGTGGTTAATGAAAACAGTCACTATTTCATTAGGTTATCTCTAGTGTGAACTTAAAAGTGCTCAATGAAGTTCAGTTAATTTCCAGTCTTTGTGCAACATGAGCAATTCTGTGCAAGAAATGATTAATTGCAAAGAGTAATACCATACAGAACCTTTAAGTGGACTAACACCAATTTTCCCCCCCAATGAAATAAAGCTATTTCCTAAATTATCTATTATTAGTACTTCCTCTATGTGTTCTTTGGACATGTTCCTCACTTTGCTCCAATTCATCCCCACAGGAGAGACCTACAGTAATGACGCGTTGGAACAGGTCACATGGTATGTTACTTTGTCTTTATGAACCGTCTTCATGAAGGGCATGCAGTGAAAATAAACAGTGTGTTTCCACTTACCTTCCAGATCAGCTTGCAGTCACATACACAACAAAAGGCTGGTTGACAGTAAACAGGTTCGCCTTCAGTTAGAGCAGTACTTCCTGTTTGAGTTTCAAAATAAACTTACGGTACATAGAGGCATTAGAACTTTAATGCCTAGAGGCATTGTGGAACTATAAAAGCAAAGTAAACTTCTCTTGTTAGCTCAGTTTTTACTTAAAGTTCAGTGACTGTTTATATTAGTTAATTTAATTTTTATTAAACTTTATTTTTATTATACTTACCTGCATTTTTGAATGGGATCAAGATTATGTCAGCTGCCTTTAAGAAGCAAAGAGCTCAGAGCTGAAGAACAAAATTTGCTGGTCATTCTCCCACAGAAGCACAAGTTTTGGCCAATGTTTAGCAAGCTCCAGTGAGCTCCAGTGAGCTTGCTAAACATTGCAAAAGAAGGACCAGAGGGGTTTAAGATACCCAGAATCCAGTGGCGCAAAAGGCCGCTATGCACCGTATCCAACGCATAGGGGGCGCTGCACTACCGGGGGCGCAAAAACGATGTGGAGATTTTTTTTTTTCTAGTCAGCATTTTATGTACTTAACAGCTGTTTGTGTATAAAATTATCAATAACAGAGAAAAAGCGCTGATTAGGCCCCTCCCCTCCTCCCTCCCATACAGGTAACTTAGGCCCTTCGAGAAGCGCTGAGGCGAGTTTTTCTTTTTGACATTTGAATTGTATTAGTGCCTCGACAACAGGGAGCTAAAGATGATGCGCAGAAATAACTCCGGGGAACAAAACAGAAAACAGAAGAGGGGATAAAGATGTTGGAGAGACGAAGAAAAGCTTTTCAAAGTGGTTGAAAGACAGAAGGTAAGTAATGTCAGTGTATCAACAAGAGAGTTGTAAATCTTCAGGTTAGCTTAAGCTAGGCTAAAATGACAGCTAGTTGTTGTTTCTCCGCCCGATTTATTCCGTACTGTATTGCTATAAATGTCTGATAGACAAACTATCACACATCTCAACAATAAATGCAATAATAACGACCAAAAAAAAACAAAAACGGGAAATTAAATAGGACCCCCCCACCCCCACATCGATTAACTGACGCTGTTGTCACTGTTGCTTAGATACGGACACTGCGCAGCCGCAGTGAGCTTCCATCAACCCGGGTCTTTTTAAAATGTCCACCCGATACTACACCGTCCTTAGAAGCAAAACCTCTGGCAAAAATACAGACAGTAGTGGGAAGACACACATTACAGGCTAAACAATCACAGTGAAGTTTAATAGGGCCATTAAAATAATGTGTCGGCGATATTCAGGGCGCACAGTGGGTCCATTCTGTGATATCAGACAGAATGGATCAGGAGGAACCGCAAACCCATCAGAACCTAAAGAACCAGACATCAGTCTCTTCATCCCTCAATCATTTCCTGAGACCGAAAAATAATATAAATGGCAATTTAAAGAACAAATCATTCAAATAGATTAATAGTAAATAAATAAATATTGTGAAGGGAACATTAAAAACGTTTGTTAGGATTGTGTAGGAAAAACTTTAATCTTTTATTAATACAGTGTTTTGTGGTCAATATTATTTCACCATTTTATTAATGTGGGTTGCCAGTTTGGATAAGGCTATCATTCAAGCTATAAGAATGATAGAAAACATGCTAACAAAATGCCTCAGACCTGCAGCCCATAAGCGGTTCTAGACACAGGCTAAGAGAAGTGACTCTTTGGCTCACTTGTACAGGTTTATGCCGGGGGTGGGGGGAGCGCTGGTGACATGTTCGCATCCACCTCAAAAATATGTAGTTGCGCCCCTGCCAGAAACTCAACCAGGACTTATTAAACTCTATGTGGGAAATGATTGACACCTTAGGTCTCCACCTGATAAACCCTGAGAGCATGACTCATCTGTGGCAAGTGCAGCAGGAGCACCTGCAATGCATCCAAGATCCACCTGGTGTTGAACTGTACACCAAGCTTTGCTCAACACAAAAGGAAGACAAAACTGTAGAAGTGGCTGGGGCTTATCTTCAGTTGAAAGCTTTCATCAACACCAGTATCAGGTAAACAATGAATTGGTATATTTGATGTCATTAATTTTTGTCACACCTACTAAAGTTAATCAGCATAATTTCCAAAATAAATTCAAAAATGTTATTTTTCTGCCAATCTTTGCAACTTTGTTTTTTAGGGATGGAGAAGCAATGCTATGCATACTCAAATGTATATGCTTGAGGGTGGATCCAGATGGAACATGAAAAGAGCCAAAGAAGCTTTAGATATGAGTCGCAGATCACACACTAAACTCTACGATGTTCGTCTGATGTCCAACCTCAACACTCTCATCAACAAAGTGCTGAGAGTGTTTGTTCCCTCAGGTTGTCCCACAGGTATTGCTCATTTGTGTACAGCATATTTGTCACTTTCAAAGACAAGTGTCAAATGTCCTTTATGATCCTTGAAGGTGAGCGGATTGCTGTGGAGAATCTTCTTGCTCAGTCAGACAGAGGAGACCTCTTAGGTCCCCAGCAGGTCAGCAAACTGGGAGTTGTTTTGCTAGAGAAAGTCACACACCTTTTGTCCTGAGCCAGTTGTGTGGTGAGAATGGCTGGAAACTTGCTTCTATGGGAAGGACCTAACTGATTTATCACCTCAGAGCTCCATGGACAAACAGGTATCATGCATTTACTGCATTGTGGATAATCTCCCCCATCAAATAATACATTGAATCCAGATCTATAACTTATCTGACCTTTGTGTAAATCCCAGAGTGATGCATCTTGATGTTGCACTGATGACATTTTAGAGAAATTACTTAAAATGATAGCGGCACAAATGAAAATCTTTGCTGCACAAATGTAGCCGAGTTGATTGACACCTATTTTGTTTGATTTTATAAAAGTGGGGAGGCTGGTTGACCTTTTGACCTTTAACCTTTCATTAATATCTTCAAAGCCAAAGCAGCACAAACGTAGTCAAGTTAATTGACACCCATTTCGTCTGATTTGAAGAAGGTGGGGGGGCTGGTTGATCTTTGATGACCTCTAAAGACATTTCTTTATATCTTTAAAATGATAGCAGCACAAACGACAATTTTTGCTGTACAAACGCAGCACAAACGTTTGACACCAATTTTGTCTGATTTGAAGAAGGTGGGGGGGCCAACTTTTCACTCAGATGGTATACCATGTTGTGGTTTGAATGCTACAAGTTGGTCTGGCAGAGATGGTGATGTTTGGCGAAGTGGATCATGACCTTCTTCAATATGATGAAGCAATCCAACAGCACCCTTGACCTTTTTCCCACAATGTTCACAACACTGCTCTTCATGAAAGTCAGAGAAATGTTCCACGTTGACGTCTTCGCTACATAATGCATACTTTATCTGATTTGGAGTTTGACTGGCTGACTTGGTGGGAAGTTGGCAGCTCCCTGAACTTGAGCTTCTCTGCGTTGTCTGGTCAGCTGGATCTGTGCCTACACTTGAACTGTTCTGTGTGGCTGGATCTGCTGCAGCTTCGACTATGATTGAGCTCCTGTGCATGGCAGGATTAACTGTTTTTAAAGCTGAACTGCTTTGTGGGGTTGGATCTGCTGTAGCCCTAGGTACACCTGTGCTGCTCCCTGCACCTGGCATGCGTTCTGCTTCAATCCCTGTTGAACCTGCCTGCTCAGCTGACTGTGGAAAAACACTTTTGGTTGAAGGCAGGAGTCAGTGGACATGCATCTATCTGCTGGATGACAGACTTCCATCTTCTGGCTCCAGGTCTCTTCCCTGTGGTAAACCTGAAGTTCTCCTGAGCATAGAGCTGCATAACACCAGACCAGTAAGAGTCCGGTTTTCTGTCTTCGTCATCTTTAAAAACTGTACAAATCACAGCATATGTTAGAATAACATTTCAAGCAACAGTATCTTTTTATGGTAGACAGTAACTATCCACCATATAAATAAACTGTCCACCATAAATACTAATTTTACCTCAATTAAAAAGGAGTCAAAAAGCAGGAGACGGAGGAGCAACAACATTTGTGTTTTTCTGTGTAGGTCACTGTGCATGACATATAGAATAGAATAGAATTCAACTTTATTGTCATTGCATTGTCACAAGTGCAAAGCAACGAAATGTAGTTTGCATCTATCCAGAAGTGCTATACAGGATATAAATATTATTTACAGGTGTACAAGATGGTTATAAAGTAAAATGTTCTGTATAAATATAATATAAATATAAATATGGGAGCTATATGCACATATTATACAGATTATGCAGATTATACAGAATATACAGGAATGTTAGGAATGGATTGTATATGTATTAGTAGGTTTAGAATACAAGATGATAATGGTAAATAATATATACAGATTATATACAGATTATGTATGTGTGTGAGGGGAACAGTCTGTGGTGTGTGTGTGAGGACAGTCCATATGTTATTGTTGTATGGGGGGATAGGGGAGTACAGTCCTTATAGTTTGTGTCAGGAGGCGTTCAGGAGCCTGACAGCTGTGGGAAAGAAGCTGTTCCGGTGCCTGGTGGTTCTGGTCCGTAGGCTTCTGTAACGCCTCCCAGAGGGCAGGAGG
>CAEFZX010005147.1:0-17323 GCA_903066825.1 Alfaro cultratus | reverse complement strand
AACGGGAGGACAGGACAACGGAGAGCACAGGGAAACAGAAACTAGAAATAAATACACAGAAAACACAGATCGTGACAGAAGCATCAAACCCGATGTTTTTCATGATTTTAGTATTTTATTGTTTAAACGTAAACGATGAAACTGAACCCCATTTATCCTCAGACAATAAGCTAACACGCACAGAAAATAAAAGTATGTGAAAACCTCGCTAGAATGTAAATAGAAATTTTTCTCAGTTTTTGTCTCATAAAGATGTAACGCATTGGTCCGAAGCGCATCTAGGGGGTCATTTCATTCCCCATAGATGAATGAAATCACTAAAAGAAGAAAACAGCTGATTAAAAATAATCAACGGGTTTGATTATTTTTGAGGTGATCAAGGTGTGTATGCAATCACACATATATAAGTAGCTGCACAGAAGGTGAGCCGTGTAATTGTGGAGCTTTGGCTCTGATGCAGAACATCGCCAATGGAAGGATTCAGAGGGAGCGTTTGTTCAGAGATCAGATTGATCTGCTGGAAAATGTTGATGATGGTTTATGAGCGTCTAGATTGCTCACGCTGATCATCCTGGAGCTCTGAGCAAAACTTCAAGAGCCGTGTGGTACCGGTACCGGTCCAGCTGCAGTCATCCTCCAGTCGAGCCGCCCGCTTTGTGAATGCGCCTTAAGGACATAAAGCATCTCTACTCTGTAAATGTACAACTTCTGCACATGATTCTACTGTTTAGAATAAACGTCCACATTCCCCACTCAAAGGACTCTCTGACTCTCTGTCTGTCTTTAAATCCCGGCTGAACGCGTTACTGTTCAAACAGGCATTTGCAGGATCTCTTTATTTTTTTAATTTGGATTTTTTTTCCCTTTAAAATGTATTTTTATTTTTGTGAGGTGACATTATGTGTCCTCAAAGCACCTTTTAAATAAAATATAAAATTATTACTATTATAAATACTTATACTGCTTCGAACAGGGACGTTGCCATGGTTACTGCAGACTTCTGGGTATTTATACTAATTTACATATGTATTTATGGGTGGTGACAGGGCGGACCAGTAGCTGCGCTCTATTTCCCGCAAATTAAGATTTATAAAGGAAAGGTGCGCGGCCACGTGAAGCCACGGCTTTATGCATCCAATTTTTTTTGTGCGCCAAATTTTAGTGTGAAAACTGCGCACTCTTTTATGCATGAGGCCCCAGATCTTCTGCTGACCCCTGCTGAACACCGTCACTGTCAAGCAGGAATGAACCATTTCATGCAGATCCAGGGGTTCAGTGCAAATATGGATCTGTGCTTTTTGGTCTGGGAGGGGTAACTTTTTATTTTTGCTGGTAAAAACATGTTTTAAAAACGGAATATGATTAATTTTGAATTTGACAGGGCCCCAACTTTTTTCTATTTCTATGAACAAAAAACATATATATATATTTTGTGGAAGGCCCCCTGTTGGTCAAGGGCCCTTGGAATTGTCCTAACTTTCCCCCCTTATATACGCCCCTGAGTCTTGTAGATCATGAAGATGTTATTTTTGTTCAGAACTCACCCATGGAAGTAATTTTACACACTCTTTTTCATACTGCTTAATAACAAACTCTGACTTTCACTGAGGCATATCATGCCTGTGAAGTTTTAGATGTTGTTCTGGCTTCTTGTGTGATTTCCTGCATAAGACAGTCGATAAGCTCTAAGAATAATTTTGGTTGATATTCCAGTGCTTTACATATAATCTCAACGCATTTAAGAGTTTTAAGTTGGGTTATCATGGACAGCAAATAAATTCATTAATTGCATTTTCATTATGATTTTGTAGATATACTGCAGCCAGTAAAGAGGTTACAAGTTCCCTTTATTTTTGTTGAGCATTTACTATGTTTTATTATTTTTAGCTATTTCATTTCTTAGTTTTGAACATGATAAACCAGGAGAAATTAGTCATCAATTTATGCATTTATTTGTTGTTGATTTTGTGCAGGTTCTTCAGGGCCTGGCCAGCTGCCCCAATCAGACCCTGCTGGTTATCGCTCACAGACTGAAGACCATTGAGAACGCGGATCAGATAGTTGTGGTTAGAGGAGGTAAAGTGGAGGAGAAAGGGACCCACAAGGAGCTGATGGAGCAGCAGGGCAGCTACCATAAACTGATAAATGAGCTGTTTGATGAGACAGTGAACTAATGTAAAAATTTACCTGTACTAAAACTGTGACCGAATGTAAAATAAGGATGTGTTTTCTTTGCCTGCTGTGTCAAATATATTTTGTACATAATACATTCCAGATAGTTTTGTGTGAACATTAAGAATGTTTTAACAGATTGCATTTTATTTATTTTTTAAATTGTTGATGTAATCATGACGTTAAACTTATTTCTGATTAGATTTACCTTCATGATATAATTTTATGATTCATGTTCTGGGAAATTATTGACTCAACAGGTGAATGTTGTTATTATAAATCTTCATTTATTGTCAGAACAGTCAAAGGTTGCTTTGTGGTTGTTATATGTCAAATAAAGATTAATCAGCAACTAAAATGTTTTCTGACTTTTTGTCAAAAGTCTGTTTCTTATCTGCTGCTTCATATTATAGTAATATGAAAGTATTGTTGCCAAGATCATTCAGTTATGATCCATTGAATGATGTTGAACATAAGCTCTGGCCAAAGATTTTTCTTTTTTATCTCGCACAAATGACCTAAAAAATAAAAACAGATAAAAAAAATTTAAAGACCTTATAGTTCATTCTAACAGAAATTTATGAAAAGACTCAGCAGTTAGTTTTTTGGATAAAGACAATAGTGATAATTTTTCTGATCTGATCTTATGGTTTTTGTATTCACCAGAATCTGTTCTGTTGACTACATTTCTAGTTTTTGTCGAGCTCACAGATTTTTAATGTGGCGCACAAAATGAAAGAAGTATCGATGGCAAGCCTCAGCATTTGGGGAATGGGTTTTATTGTCCAACCTGACCTGGAAAGTCCCTGATTATCAAGCTTGATTTTCTTTGGCAGTGAAACAGGAATGAGGAAAGCTGCCTTTTGTTTTGTGTCATAAGCAGTAACATGTTCATCAGGTCAAAACATTATCTCCCTCTATTGACTGAGACCGAGTTCAGCTTTGAAAACAATTAACACTATCTTATTATAACTGCAATCAAAAAATGGAGACTAGGGTTACGTGTCTCAAAGGCAGGCATTGATAGTAACTTCTGACATTTAATTAGTTACAAGTCATTAAAGAAAAAACAACAGCTTTAATGCAGCATACTTTGTACTTTTACTTGAGTAATATTTCTTTGAAATAACGCTCTAGTTACTTTACTAAATGAAGAACAACCCAGTTTCAACCAGAAATGAAACAGAGACAGATTCACATTTACAGTTTATATTAAAGTGAGACTTTGTGTATGTACAGCTTTATTGTTCTAATGCAATCTTTTATCTTCTGAGCCTGCTGTACCATTTGGACCTCAGTGACTATACAGTAAGTCTTATATATTGCCACTGGAAGTACTTTGCAATAGCATACTTTTATATAACCGACTGTAACTATTTGCTTAAGTTTTGACCTAATGAAAAGTCCTGAACAAAATAAGTTTTGTTTGATTCATTGGAAGCGGTATATTTTGAAGAAAAAATAAATTTGGAAATATTATTGTCTTCTTCCGGAATTTGTTATTTAGTAAAGATTGTATTTTATATTCACTCATTCCTTATATTCTTCTTAAAATACCAGAGTTTGCACATAATTTTATATTTATTTTGCCTAATTACCTTTTTTTTTTTAACTCAACTTGGGCAGCCTTTTGGCTAATTTTTTTAGTCTATTTTCCTTCTACTCGAGTAAAAATAAATGGAAGTACTGTAATGCTACTCTTACTTTAGCACGAATTTAGTCTATTCTACCAACCTCTGCTCAAGTCTTAAACCTTTGTTTTGTTCATTGTGATTACAGTGAGTCATTAAGGCTTTGTTAATCCTGTGGTGGTTATATTAGCATTTTTATCTTCTTTTTCAAGTTTAGTATTTGTCTTGAGTTGCTTATTCTATAAAAATTCTAACTACACCAATTTTAAAAGTATGTATACAAAGTAACTTATATTTGCTTTTAAATCAGTCAATTAATCACGTTTATTTGGATGGTAAAAATGTTGGAAAGATTTTACTTTACTTTATCACAGAAGGTGAAAATGAAAGCATTTCTGTAAATATGGGTTGGGCTTCGTAGCCTGAACTGACCTGGAGAGCCGTTTCCTGTAAACATAATTTTTTTTTTCAGTCTGTCTGGCTGTTTGGAAACTTGCCTGAATGTTTGTGTCATAAACAGCAACAACCAGCATCTCCCTTTATCAGGTCAACTTTAGTTTAGTTTTGGTAACCATGGGCTCCATTTTGTTGCAAAAAGATCTCCGTCCACAAAATGGAGACTAAAGTCACGTGTCTTAAAGGTCAGGTTTATCTTTTAGACATGAACAGTAATTATTTATCTAAGGGTTTGTGAGATGTGCTTATATTTATATATTCTTTCTTAATCTCCATTTGTGATGGTTTCTATATAAAGTTCAAACTGCACCAGTCTTTTTGAGAGAACATGTTTACTATGTTTATCTGATGGTTATTTGGGGTGAAGAAAGTCACAGTAAAACAAATATATGTTCTGCATACAGTTACTATATACAATTAAGGATTTATTTTTTAAATGTGATATTAATTTGAACAAAATTATATCTATCCCAAACTTTTCTTGGTTTAATGTGGTTTTAAAAGTGGTTTCAGCCATAATGCAAGGACTGAGTTCTCCTGTGAGAGTAAAAGTTTGTTTTTGTTTATATTAAAATAAATTAATAATTGCTCTGACTTTAAAACCCATTGAAAGTTTCGATGATCAGGTTCCTCTCAGGCTCAGTGACTCATTGTTTTTCTTGGCTGCTTCCCATCAGCAGTTTCTGCCACCTGCAGGTAAAAAAGGCAAAAGAGCAGAAAGGTAACCTGCCTAACGACGCCTAACAGCCGCCATCTTATGATGATGGTTTCAAATTTCAATCACCTAATGGCCGACACTGAAAGTACAGTAGTAGAGATCCAACCTGTTTTAATTCTACGATTTTACATTTCAGGGCAATACAATGATTTTTACCAACGCTGCACTAAAATGTGTATAAAAATACATCAGATATATAAAAAAAGTTAAGTATTTGTAAAAAACTATGCAAACCCCTGTTGCTTCTGCAGGATTTCAGAGGAAGTTAGTTACCAAGAGCTGGTGATCAGTTTGAAGATCTTGATGAAAGCAGGAGTTATGACAACACTCATAACACACAGGTGTGTGTAGCACAATGCCAGGGTGAAGAGTTGCACTTTATGAAAATAACAAAGGTGTTTTAGTGGCCCAGTCAAAGTCCAGACCTCGACCCAGTTGAAATAGCAATGGAAACTAAATAAATGTCAGAAAACAGAGTGGACCAGAATCCCTCCACAGTCAAACTAAAAACAATTACAAGTTGTTTCTAGTTGAAATAAATTTCAATCCACAGGAATTTGGCCTTATTCAGGTTAAATGAATAAAGACAGTTTGAAACCTGTTGTATTTGGAGTTAAATAATTTTGGAACCTGGTAAAAGCAACAACAACAACCAAAAATATTATTATTAGGGAAAACAACTAAAATCCACAAAGTGCCACAACTGTATATTTATTGTATTTTTAAGCTTGAATGCATCAAACACAACATGTGAAAATGAAAGTGTGAGGATTTGAGTTTTCTGTGTTTATTTTGGTTTCTGTGTCTGTTGAGTCTCCATGTTGTTCTGTGTACCTCTCGATTGGTTACACCTGTTCCTTGTTTCCCTGTGTATTTAAACCCACCTGTGTTTCCATGTCTGCTACCGTTTTATCTCTTGTCTGCCGTCTAGCCGTCATTGTTTCATACCAGCTGCTACCAGTTTTGAGTTTCTAACCTTCAGCTCATTCTGTGCTGCCTGGATGTTTGGATTATTTGTGTTATTCATCATTAAATCATCACTTCTCTCATTCAACCTGGGTGCACAGCGTCTTCCTCACCATCTCTACTACAGCAAATCATGACAGAAAGTAGTTTGGATGGCGAGCATCAGGATGCAGAATTTATGCTTTGGGCTTTTTTATTTAAACCGACATGCAGAGGTTATGGCCATCGCTACAGTTTTTATTTGGTTTGATTTGGAGATGAATCTCATATTTGGTAACATTTGATATTGTGTTAAAGACATTGATCTGAAGTCGATCAGGTCTTCCTTTAACCACAGTGTCTCATATCTTTGCTGTTTCTGATCAGCAGCTTTTGCCTCCTGTGGGTTAAAGCAAACAAACAAACAAACAAACACAAAGCTACCACGCCTAACAGCCGCCGTCTTAGGATGGGTTTTTGCATATGAAACGCATAATGGCTGGTAATGAAGAGATAAAATCAACAACACTGCCAACTAAACAATAACATGACTGACTTGGTTTCCTAATTTCATGAGGGTTAAGGTTCTTGTTTTGTGATCTGCTTTAAAAATCTATTATGGTTTCTGTATATCTCTTTTAAGTTACCTTGAAGCCTTTTGTTTCAGAACATGAAAGTAAAACTAATTTAATGTGCATCAGAATGTTGTAATTGTGGGTTGGGCTTTATAGGCCGAACCGACCTGGAAAGTCCCTGATATGTTTTTATTTTATTGATGAATGATGTTTGGAGAGTTTCCTGTTGGCATGTGGCATAAACACTGCAGTGGTTCTGATGATCACCAACTCCCTCTATCGACAGACACTGAGCTCGTCTTACAAAACATTTGACACCATTTTGTTGATAAGACTGAACAACCACAAAATGGAGACTAAAGTCACGTATCTCAAAGTTTATAGATTTGGTCCTTTGTGAGTTTGCTGAGAAAATATTTTATTTATTCTGACAAACTTACTTTAATTTTTATCTGTATTAAATTGAAACATGACTAAACAAATCTTCTTGAACTGTTCTATAAATTTTAAACTACTCTTATGTCATGTAAGGTTGAGTTTGGGGTCTGATGCTTAACTTCAGTGATTAATGAACAATCTGGACAGATCATCAGATCATCAGATTGGAAATATTCACTCACACCTAAATGCAGTTTAGCTTTAAAAGTTAACCAATTTATTTATGGGAACTGTTTGTTTTTGGATTCTGGGAGGAACATTTTTCTTGCTTTTATTTATTTAGTTCATTATTTAACCAGTAATAAAATGGTTAAATTTTTCTATGAGGTAAAAATATTGTTTTTATTTTAATGCATATTCACTCCTCTGTATAAATCCTTAGATCTTGCGATCTGAATGAATAAGGAACCTGTTGCAAGTTAAAACATGGCTTTTTGGAGAGACCGGGTCTATTTCAGACACTGTGACTCATCTTTAATGTTGGCTGCTTCCCGTCAGAAAGCCGGTGGTGAAAAGGCGGGAGGGAACGGCGCTGGCAGCCGCCATCTTAGGACGAGATCAAAGTTTTAAACACAAAATGGACGACACTAAACAGACTGACAGTGACATTATAAAAGACAATGTGTGATTGATTTTTACTCTGTTTTTATAAAAGTTTGATAATAACGTGCATTTTCCATATCCATTGTTCTTCACCCTCTTTTTAAGCATTATGCACCAGTTCCTCTGAATGTGTGGCGCTTTTCACCAAACCAGTTCTGCACCATACCAGTGCGCCACAGCCAGGCTGGAAAGTCCCGACTCGTGTTTCTTTCACTTTCTGTCTTTATTGTTGTGTAATCGTTGCTGATTACCAAACTGAGCCAAACCGCAGGCACAGGCCAGATCTTGTGACTGAAACAATGATGTGTCAGACTTTGACTTTTAGGTGATTTCTTTTTTCTTTTTTTTCATCAGTAAAGTTTGTTATGGGAATATTCTAGATCTCGTTCACTTAGGAGCAAAAATATGTCAGATATTGTAGTAAAATATGCCAATCTGAGCAGCTCAGGTCACATGGGACCCCTACCGGCGAAGTTTCTACATTGCTTCTGTGACGCACTTCATATTTCTAAACCTCAAAAGATAATTTCTATGCAAAAAGCACAAAAGTTTGATGACTAAACGTTCAGATGAGCTCTGCTTTGTAGCAACTTGCTTTGACTGTCTGGAATCAACATTTAACCAGGTATTTAATTCTTTAATTTACTTATGTACTCACTTTAGAACCAGCCGTTAACTTGAGCTCTTACAGGAAATCCTAAATATAACCAAATTTATCCAGTACTGATAAATACACTACTGTCGTTTTTGTAATATAACTGAATATTAATGTGTCCATCACTAAACTGGTGCTTACATCTAATGTCAATGTCTTTCTGCAGCAATAATTTGAATATTCTTAAATTAAATAGTAACATCTTTTTTGATTTATCTTGCTTTTAAACATTAATCCATGCTTGAACTGTAACCTCTGCTTCTAGTAATGAGACGTGAAAACATAAAATCAATTTCCTCTTAATTAAAACAGATTAGCAACACATCTTTTTTATCCATTACAGGGTTTATAGTTTTCATAGACAAAGAAAAGCTAAATTCATGTCAAGCTTGTTCCACCTGATGACCTTTTGAAAGGTCATCCTCAGCTGTAAGCTATTTTCTCAAACTTTATTGTCGTTAAACTTCTCCTATTTGTTTCTGCAACATCAGCCTCTATATATAAATAATATAAAATGTATTGTAAGTTTTTTCACATAATCTGTAAACTTTGCTTTTCTGATTAACTTGTACTTCTCTTTGCTACAACTGTTTAGTGTTTCCCTGAAATACTGCATAAACTTTGAACTTTAACGTATATGAACTTGCTTCAATCGTACTTGTGTAATTAGAAACAAATAAACATGTTGTCCTTATAACTCAAATATATTTTGAAGTTGAATATTCTTTACTTTTGTTGCCTTCATGCTAACTCTGTCATTATGTGTTACAGGCTTCCACATGCAAGAAACATCCAGATGATACAAGCAGTCTGAATGTTTGTCTGAATGTGTTTGAACTGGTTGCAATGAGTTTGAATGATTTTCAGCCTCATTGTTTTTTGCCTGAATGACGCCCTGGGCGAGAGCCTCGTTCTGTCGTCCCCCAGCCAATCAAAATGCAGGAAGTCATCTGAGGTTCAGGTTCAGGATAAAATGTAGCTCATTTCTGCACAAAGCATATAATCTAGTCTAACCTTTTTCAGCTCCATGCAAAGGGCTTCAGCTCCACATTAGTTGCCCACATCATACCAACCTGGCAACTGTAGTCCTTTTGAAAAACTGACACTAATGATGCGTCTTTTCTATCACTGTGAAATCACATTGGAGGGTTTTTTACTTTAACAAGGCCGTTCCAAGCCCTTCCTCAGTTTTGTAGGTATTCATAGATAATACAGTATTAGAGTATAACCAAGGGAATTTGAGCATAAGGTTTTTATCAGAATGGAGATGGACATTTATGGTCTGTAGATACACTTTTTGATCAGGATCTATGATTGAACTTGCCTCAGTGAGGCTGGCAGTGACTCTGTTTATCATCTGGTTTCACAGTGCTACAGTTGGTAGCATTGTTTCCATGTGTGGTTCTCTCTGGATAACCTGACTGACTCCTATAATCCAATTGGTTTCTCTAAATTGATTTGTGATTTGTTGTTTTTTGAGATATTTTAGTCTTCTTCATGTTGTCTGAAAGGTTCTATTTAGGTTTTAGTAATTAGGCCTGGTAGAAAAACTAGATTCAGGTATTCAAACTAAAATAGTCAAGCACAGTTAATTGAGTTGTAGGGGGATTATCTTTCACATATAGGGCCAGTTTGGTTTGGGGTATTTTTTCTCCATTCATAAGTAATGGGAGCTCTAGGGCTGTATTTATTCATATTTTATAAATACTGTACTCTACATGTGTGGTAAAATGGCAGAATAAAGCTGCAGCTTCGTCTAAACCTCTGGTTTAGATTGTATTTTCAGTTCTTTATAACTTCTGCAGCTGAACAGAGGAATCGCTGTCCTGCTGAGTAATCTTTGGAAAGAAGAAGCCAAACCGTCACTGGATAAAATGGCTTCTGTGTAACATGACACTTGCTTCTCAGTGTTTGTCTAAATCGAAAGTAATAAAGGAACCGATGCAGCACCAAACACAACAGAAACGACACCAATGTAGCACGATTTCTACACCTCAGCTGCTTTTGTTTGACTAATGAGTGAAACATGAGGTTTGCTGAATATGAAGGACGTGTGGAACAAAGGTCTAATAAAGTTCAAATAGATAATGATTGATTCTGGTAAACATCATGATAACACTCTGATTGGGGAATATTAACCCTGTTTAGCTGTATTTTATATAACTTTATTGAGCGGTAAACTCCCACAGTATCTTTGTGAATCCCCTAAAATCCCCTGGGGAGTGAGAACAATCGGGTTTACAGCAGCAGAAGTCAATAAAATTACAGTTGGTCAAAGGTTTCCTTATTTGGTACGATTAAAAAAAAGCCTCCAATCAAATACCTGAGTCATGTCCAATTATGGGACGTCTCTGTCAGAGAACAAAGGTTGTCAGATAAAGAACAACACTGGCAAACAGAAAGCAAACCTCTACCAGGAAAAACCCATCAACCCTCTCTGTCTGTTAGGTGGAGTTACAGCGCCAGCACTGGCTGAATTTTTTATTTTTCTACCAAGATCATGTGATTTCTTGGAAACAGTAACTTAGGCAGGCTGGTGAATTCTAGGGGATTCTCAAGGAACTCAGAGCAGACTGAAAATGTTGCTCTTGACTGACATCTAGTGACAACAGAAACACAGATATTGGTGTTTGGACCTCCTTTAGAAGTGGGTCTGACATGTAAAAGTGTTTTCAGTCCTTTAAAGAGCACAAGGTTTGGGAAACTAAAATTACTCAAGTTCACAGAAGTGAGAGAAACCAGTGAAGCCTCAAGGCCACATGCAGATACATCAGAACCACTGAAACTGAAGAGACGAATCAGAAACATCCCGGCTGCATTCAACACAGTTTGTGTGGTAGTTACATTTTAATATAACAATCTTACCGCATTTTTTATTTTTAATGTAGTTATTATCCTCACTATTTGAAAGAATGCTGCTCTACAAATATCTTTGCCTTCAAAGTATAATTTCTGCTTCCGCATCCTGAAACGCAGCTCATTCTTAGATCTGAATATTTCAGCAAAAGGTTTTAAAACTTAAAGTTATTCTCTTGTTTTTATTCTGACTGAAAACAGAAAAGCTTATGAGACTAAAGCAGATCAATATCTGCTAAAAACAGAGTCTCACTGCCAGGTTACCACACTGTTTTATAAATAGACGCCTCATAAAGGTCAGAGGTTTAGACTAAACATGGCTGTTTAATGAAAAGTCAGGCGTGAAAGAATGAGGTCGGCGAAACAGCAGAAAACAAACAGATGGAAACCAAGCAGAGCAAAGGAAGGTCAACAGCAAACCAAGCGGTTGAGTTTGGCATCTTCATGGTCAATCCGGTTAATCACGTGATTTCCTGTAAATACTCAACATTGCAAATCAGCAACTGAATGCAGCTTTTTTTTTTCTCTCAGCAAAAGATTTAAATCATAGATCTCTACCGCCCCCAACTGGGAGAAAATAAGAACTAAAATTAGATGATGTAATGCGACATGATCTTGTTTCTCTTGCAGATTTTGGCCATTAGTTTGTAAAACTCTTTAATATGTTGATCAAACTGAACTCTGGGTTGATTAGTGGTGTTTACTTAACATTTTACTGCTGTCTGGGATTCTGGCAGCTTTAACTAAAACAACTAAATCAAGAATAATGAGGCAGGTCTATAACTTTAAAGAAGGAGCATCTTAATTTGTCTTTTGAGAATCTGAAAGTGGAGTTTTTGTGTTTTGAAAGTTTAGGTTTTCTACAAATAATCTGATTTTCTAATACTATGACAAAAATATTCACCTTAGTTTAAGTGAATCTTGCCACTCATTCCCTGTTTGCTTGGATGATCTCCTAACTCACATGATAATATGTTAAGCAGTGAAAAATAGACACAATGTGGCATTTACATCAAAGATCCAACAAAAATGTTCCTTGTTTATAGGCATCTTTATGCAGACCTTTTAATTTCTTGAATTCGTTATTTAAATAAATACATTACCTGCAACTTTATCTGGTATATTTGTTAAATTGCCTGTTCATACAAATAGTGAGTGAGAACTGAGACATCTGAACTTAATGGGGAAGAAAGGAGATTTAAGAGACTTTCATGGTTGTTGGTTCACAAACAAGCTTCTCAGATTTACAGAGAACGTTCTAGAAAGAGAAAATATGCAGCGAATAGCTTTTGTATAAACAAAAACACATCGTATATGTCAGAGTAGATTTGGAAAACCTGTGTGAAGTAATAGAAAAACAACAATATCTCACAAACCACTCAACCAAAATATGAAGAATATCATCTCTGATTGCACAGAGATGATATTCTTCAAACCTTAAAGCTGCAGCAGCAGAACATGATGCCTGGAGCCACAACCTGTAAACAACATGAAAACACGGATCCATCCTGTTTTCCCTCAACAGTTTAGGCAGATGGTGAGTTTATAATGGTATTTTTTTTGTATATTTTTGCCCCTGTCGTCAGATGAGCATTATTTCAGTATCACAGGCCTCAGTGAACTGATCTTCTGATAGCCGGAGCCAACAGGCCAACACAACATGTGACAAAGTTCAGATCGGCTCAGACTGGATTTCTGAACATGACAATGAGTTCAGTGTGATCCACACCCTCCTCTGGTTTGGGTCTAAATGGAAGAGGAGATTTGCATTAAACAAATCAGCAGCAGAGTGATGCTATCATGATATCAGGGACCAGAAGTGTCCTGATCTCGGGTTATTTGAGGTTCTGCTTTTGTTTCTGTGTTTTAACATTTATTTCCCTGTTGATTTGTTTCTGGCATTTGCCTTTTCTAAGCTCAGTGTTTCTCCTTGGTTTTTGTTTATCTCCTCCTCAACTCCCTTCATGTTAATTTCTATCTCCTTTCCTAAGCAGTTTTCAAAAGGACTGATCACTAGAGAAAGACTGGAACAATTAAGTATTTAACTAATCTCTTCTGGAAAACAATGTACTTAATAAGATTAGATAAAAATAGAATAAAGAAAAAGGTTTTTACCTGTATGTTGTAGTTGATCCCTCAGCACCATGTGGCTCCTGGATTTTGGGAAAAGTACCTCAGCTGCATCCTGCCTCTCAAAACCAATACAATTATTACTGAAAGGCTTGTGAAATTTGCCTTTTATTAATCATCAAATTAACAAAAGTCAGGATTGTTTTTTCTTTTTAAGTATGTGTTGTTTTGTAAATATTGAAATATTCTTGTGAAATTGTCAGTGCCATTTTCTCCACACCCATTTAATCCAGTGGAGCTCAGATTGATGAGATGGTCAGAGGCAAATAGTTTTCTAATTGTTTATCAGTGTGAATGAATGTTTTCTATAATGAATCAATGTGTTCGGCCCTTTCAGCTTCATCTTACTGAAATGGAACATGAAGCTTGGATAGAGGCAAATATTGTATGAATATTGTCAGAATTAGAAGAATAAATGTTACATCCCTTTATTTTATGGAAATAATGAATAGGCATTTATTTTATTTTGCATGTGACAGAACAGCTGTCATTTTCCTTCTGTGCTGGTTGATCTATGATTGATGAAGTTTGACCACACTGACCTTTTTCATCTCCTGAACTGATCCAGGCTGAATCATTATGGCTGAATGGTGAAGATTCTTGTCTCACAGCCAGAAGGTCCAAACCGGGTTTCCAGCTGCAGGTCACTTTCAGGCCCTGGTGCCTTCGGAAGTCCAGGCAGAATGTAGAGAGTAGAAAAGATATTAAATATAAAATTAATACTCAGTTCCATTAACCACTCAAGCACTTTACAGTTTAAGAATAAATTGGGACATTTTACCAACAATAAAAGTTCTGGGGAAACATTCCTTACTTTTCTTTGTATAACTGTTTAATTTCAGCCATATTAGTGGGATTCCCAACACAAATGGCTTGGTCACGCCAGAACATCACAGTCAGATTTAATGCTGAACTTTGACTAGGCCACCCCAAAACCTTTATTTTATTAGCCATTCAGAAGTGCTGCTCCATAACCCAAATAAGATGAAGCTTAACTTTAAACACTGACAGATTTTATGAGTAAATCCTTCAGGATTATTTTAAATATTAAAAACGCAGCATCCACCTGGTAGCTAGAGATCACCTAGAAAGCTACTTCCTAAATCCTGAGCATAATCAGGCAAAAAGACCAGATCCCAACAGCACTGAAATCACTAGGTTGGGTCTCTTTTTGCAAAATTTGAGATTTTAAAGTCTTGCTCATGATTACACAGTTACATTTTAACAACAAAACCAGTTTCCCAAAAGCAAGAACTAAAAAATACATTTGGTTTTAATGCTGCTCAGCTATTCAGTCAACTTCCTAAAAACTGAGATGTGCAACAACTGCTGGCTCCTGCAAATCAAGATGACAGGGCTGGTTGAAGGCAGGGCAGGGTGCTGGCATGCAGCACAGATGGAGCTCGCAGGACTCAAAGTTACTTTAATAAATTATTAAAAACCTTCAACAGAACAAAGAAAAAAGAAAAAACAACATTAATATGATAAATACAACTTAAAACCATGAGTTTAATTTCACTAAAAACAATAAGTTTCAGGTGAGTTATTTGCAAACATTGTAACAGGAAGTAAACAGCTGAAAAGGCAAAAGCAAAACTACTATCAAAATAAAGCAGGAAATGATGTTTAACTCAAGATTTACAAGACAAACAGTAAACCCACACATAACAATCAAACATGGTTTACTGCACTTTAACTTAGCAGTTTATGTTTATTTTAATCAATTAGAAGCTTTTGCATTAAATCTCTGTCCAATGTTTTTCTACAGTACTGTAACAATAAACTCGCCTTGTCTCTGACTCAGCGGCCACTTGTCGACCTTTGCAAAAGAAATAAGCAAACAGATGTTTTTCCATGTGACCCGTTGTCTTCGGTTTTTAGAGAAAACTATCGCATAACTTTAAGATTTGAAAAGTACTGCAATTCAACCTTAAGCCTCATGCTTTTCTTTTTCATAAAGTTGTTCAGTAATGCAAACATTCTTTGATTCCAACTTCTGCAACTCTTTGTCTTTGTTTTGCTACAACTAACCTGACTCGCCATAGGTTTTAATATCTTTGATAATACGAAAAGTAAAAATAGTTTCCCTCAAACCATCTGTAGCCATTTATTTACGTACTTTGAGCAACAGGAGGCAGATTTTCAATCCAGGGTCATTTGCATGTTCTTCTGTAGTTTATGAAAGACGCCACCAGATGGCGGTGTGACACAACTCTTGTTAACGGTAAGACGCGTTGACCCAATGCGGCCAGTAGATGGCAGCATAGATCACATGATTTAGCTTAGTGCCACTCATAAAATACTGTTTACCTTTCATTAAACAAAATAAAACAAAAATAAAACCTAACTTTCCTTGCATGAAATTTCTTCATCACAAAGTAGGGGTAGAGATAAATGTTGTCTAAGAAGTAACCTAGCAAATAATTTAATTCCAAAATATAATTTAAATATATATATTTTTCTCCCTTATGAAGCAGGACTTAGCACTGACTTCTTACTAATCAGAGCAGGTAGTTCTGCCAGAATCAGTCAAACCAACAACATATTAGATTCACATTCTGTTATTTTAATCTTTTGTTTGATTAGTAGCAGACAAATATTTCAGTTAAATTTAAACAGAAATATTTTCAAATAGAAAATCTAAACTCGAAGCTGGAATATTTTCTCAGATACATTCAGGAAAAGAATCATCAGTTCTCAAAAATAAAACATCATACATGTGTAGTTCTTGTACACGCCTTCACCTTCATGTGCTGTATGTCTGAAAACCCAAACTAGAGAATATTTAAAAGATTATCATAAAATCTAAAAGTTATATTGATTTTAGACTTGAGGCCATAAACTGCAGTCATGGATGTTTTTATGTGAAATTGTAGAAATTGTACATGATAAGCGTCACTGATTGACACAAAAAGTGAAAGTGAATGAAATGTAACAGAAAGTAAATGAACTTTATGTTTCATTTTGCAGACTTTGCTGATCACCTAAAGTATTTTACACTTGAATCTACATTTTAACTCACAAACGTTGACCAGTAAGTTTTCCTTCATAAATGTTCCAGGTTTTGTCCAGTTATTATAACCTCAAACAAAAATGTGTTTTATCTTCAGCTTATTTGTTATTCAGGTGTTAAATGAAAATGTCCTTTTGATTTCAGATATTTTTAAACATAAAAATCTGAAAATCTATTTATGTATTTGTATTCATAGAAACAACTTTGGCTGAAATTTCAGCTGCAAGTTTTTCAGGGAAAGTTTCTACAACTTTGCTCGAGTTCAATCAGATTAGACGGAGATCGTCTAAACAGTTTTCAAATCTTGCCAGAAAATTTTAATTAGATTTAGTTATGGACTTTGACTAGGCCATTCTAATACAAAAATATACTTTGATTACAATTAAAGTTTTAATAAATGTAAAATGACAAATGCATAATTTATGAGTTTTTACATTTTTTAATGAATAATTGCATTAATTTTTCACTACAGCATGTCACCAAAGTTAATTTTTTAAATCTTTTTTCCTTTTCATAAAGCTGAAATCTTTATTTCACCTTTGACTAGTGGCTCTGGCTGAATGTCTTCATCATTTTCATAAAATTCAAAGTCTCATCAAAGAAATTGTATTCACCTGTTTTTTGTTTTGTTTTGTTTTATTTTGCAAAAGCAGTATATTTATCGTTATTTTAAAACCTAAAACTAGAAATAAAATAGTGGTTCTTTAAAATTACATTTCCTATGGCCGATATTCATCAAAAATTATAAATTATCATTTTACAAAATACCATGTGGCTTTAGCAGCTTTAAATGAGTTTTATTTAAAACTCATTTAAATAAAATTAATTTAAATGAGGGCAAAAATGACTCTTTGGATTGTGAAGATTGGAAACCTCAGATCTGAACCTTTGATTTCAGGCTCCGGCTGAATGTTGGGGGTCGAAGTGAAACTCCTCCTCTATTTGAAACCTTCTGTAGGTTTTATTGCAGAGCTGTTCTGTAATTTGCTCCATCAATCTTTTCAACAAGTCTGACCAGCCTCTCTGTCCTTAATGCATCCCCACAGCATAATGCTCTGCAGCACTTCAAAAGTTAACATGTTTTTTTAGGTACATAAACTGTTACAATTTATTTTTAATATTGCAAAAACT